>JAOTRH010096628.1:0-16184 GCA_034768845.1 Heliamphora exappendiculata
GATTGTGAGAGGCTTAGTTTGATACCGCAAATATATAGATGGAGAGTGAAACATGTAACCCTTATTATTCAATAGTGGATTGTTTCTCCTCTCGCAGAATTAAACAGTTAGTTGAACCACGTATATTCTTGATTTGTGTGATTGCTACATTTTTTATTTATTTTCTGTGGATTGAAGCCTACGTGGGAATCTGTTGCCTAAACCAGATCTTATTTTTGGGGATTCGAGTGCTTAAATTCCTAACAATTTAAAATCCCAACAACTGATATCAAAACTTATAATTATTGGCTTGGTCACTCGATTGTAGTAAAGATAGTTCAGATTAGATATGAAGTCAAGAAGTTCACCAGTAAGAATAATTTCTCCCTGTGACAAAGGAGGATGAAGGATCTGTTGATTCAGTAAGGAGTCTCCAAAGCATTATTCGGCAAGCAAGAAAACTAGAAACGATGACTAATGACGATTGGGAGGATCTTGACTTTAGGGTCGCGAGTTCGATTCAGTTGAATTTGGGAGATAAGGTTATTCACAGCGTGCTTGATGTGAAGATAGCACATGAGATCTGGCAGAAGCTGAAAGGTCTTTGCATGGAAAAAAATCTGGCTAACAAGTTATACATGAAAAAGTACTGTATGGACTACATATGAAATCCAGTAATTTTGTTTCCTTTGAATTATTTTTTGCCCTTTTTAATTTTCTACTCATTTTTATCTCCCATATAAAAAGAAAAGATAACCGTTTTTACATAACATATCATTTTTTGCTCTCAGTATCGTTTAGAATAAAGAGTTAATAAGAACAAAGTGATATACGTTGTTAAATTTTATTCAAACTTTTCTAATATTAATATATGAGTAATTTTTTATTAATTTGAGAATTTTATCTTAAATGTACGCTTTACTCTTGAGCTTATAGATTCAAAAGAAATTAACAAGCTTGCTCAAATGATGGTTAAGACAATAAAAAAAATACCCATTGATTTACAGACTTTTAACTTATGCATTAGTTTTATCAGTTGCAACAATTACAATAAAAAAAGGATTTTTTGTTATAAAGATTATAAAATGATCGACTTAGTAATAAAATAAATGATCAGTTTATGAAAATTTATTGTGATTAACTATAAAGTCAAATTTTATGAACAATTTGATTAACATTCTAGTTTAGCTATTTTTTACGATTATCAAATACAAAAAATATACATATATAATTTAAGAATTTTGCCCCCACTCAACTATAATCTTGGCTCCGCCCCTGAGGATAGGGCGATACCGTTGGCATTACTTTCAACCTCCTATGATCATCTAGTGACAACGCTGATAAACGAGTAGGACACTCGAGTCACGTGTGCTATTTTGTCACATGAGAAGATGAAGAGGGATGGTGATTTAGATGTAGAGGGCGTGCTTGTGGCTAAGTCTTTAGTTAAGCAGGGGAAGAAGTAAATCCAATGAGTAGGGTTCCGATAGAGAAAGATCTTAGTCCAAGTCACGTACAAAGAAGGATGTGGAGTACTTGTAGCGACCCGGACCTTTGTTATTTTCTTGCTAATTTACGAAAACACATGTGTCATGATCTGTGGAGATATTTGGGAACATAAGCCATGCATGAAAGTTTATTTTTGAGTTTGTGTGTGCTTGCTAGTGATGGTTGAGGATGGGTTTATGAAAAAATGTTGTTGAGTAATACCTTGTACATATACGGTTCTATTACAGCTTCAGTAATTAGGGATCGCAGCCCAGGCTGACCGCTCGAGCGGAGGCCCGACCGCTCGAGCAGTGAGGTGGCAGGGGGTTTTCTGGAGTGTGACTGCTCGAGCGGTGGGGGTCCGCTCGAGCGGACTGTCGCGGACCTGATATTTTAAAAAGGGGCGTGGACCTTCTTTTTCTCATTTTCTCCTTATGTCTCTCTCTCTCTCTCTCTAAAGCATGGGTGAGTGTCAGGGTTTGGGTTTGAGAGGTAATAGGGGCTTGTTTGGCTTCTTGGAGTGGGTTTCTTGGCCTTCCTCTGGGTGGATCAACCGTTGAAGACTCGATCTTAGCCTTGGAGACGTTGTTCTCACCACGTGGTTGGAGATTCAAGCGATTAGAGCTCATCCGAGGCTTTTGCTTACGGATCTAGCATTAAAAAGGTAGGATTTAAGACTTTCTTTGAATATTTAAGTGATATGTATCGTATTTTCTAATTTATGAACATAAAGACATAAAATTTGTGATTTTCGAAACCCTAAGTTTGGGTTTGGTGATAATGAGGGTTGAATCTTGGATTTGTGAGGAATTTAACATTAACCTATCATGGCATTGTTCTATCTTGTGAGTGGAGTGAGAAATAAGAATTTAGGATTTGTGTTTTGGGGTTAGACCATGGAAATTGGGGCTTTTGGGTTTAAGGGTGTTGTATGGTGAAGTTGACATGATTAATGGTTAAATTGAGGGTTATCATAACCTATTGTGAATTTAATTTCATAAATTCATGTGACGCATATTGATATCGAGTCAAAGGAGGGTTTTGTTGAATAACACCAATAAATTTGTGAATTTGAAGTCACGTGATAATTAATTCGATTTTGAGCTGAGATTAATGGAAATGTGGATAATGGAATTGTATAATGAAATGGGTTGGTGAGAGGAACCATTTGGGTTGGACTCACATGTGTGTGTTGTGTTGTGATATATTAAAAATGACCGGTTTCTAAATTGTTTAAGGTTGGGCACGAGTTGCTCCTTGGTAAAAGTTTAAAAAACTATACAGATTGGGTTCTCTGCCTGCCGGCTAGCAACCGGGAAAAGGCGTATTTGGGTTCTCTGCCCGCCGGCTAATGACAGGAAAAGGATGTAGTCGGGTTTTCTGCTCGCCGACTAGTGACTGGGAAAAGACGTTAGTCGTGTCAGGGTATAGAACGTACCGTTACCTCACGGGGCCCGTGTGACCGGATTGAGTGTAATGCTACATGGGTCTATACGCTCGTCCGATGCCGATGCCTATGATTTTGAACTATGAATTAGTGAAACATGAAATGAGTTGGTAAAGCGTATGTAAGTGTCTGTGAGTAGTGATGAACTTGGGTCAGAGACACCTCAATTAGGTAATATGATAAGATGATGAAATGGTTTGGGTTAATTAAGAATAGTAAAATTGATGAATTAATGATAAAAGATGAGTATTCCTATGGGTATGAAAGGAAAACATGGAGTAACAATCCTTCTATACGAAACTCGGTTATGCAAGGAAAACCTATTTCAGAACAAATGCTATGAAGTGATCGAGTTTATTCGTGCATCTTGCATAACCATTTTCGCATATCATGCATGTATTCAATTTTAGTCTTGTTCCTTCGAGCTTTAGCTCATGTTGTTTAACAAAATTTCAGGTGACGACGGAAAGAAGGCCATGAAGTAAGACCAGTGGTCAATAGCGTTCTGGGAAAATTTAATAGGATTACATTATTTCTTTGGATAGTTAACTTTTGAGAAATGAAAGTGTACAGTTGTAATCCCTTCTTTTGAATGGTTGGATTACTGTAATTTTGAATCAAATTACTGTTGTAAGATCTTAGGGTCACACGTTCATATGGTGCATGCATGTGAGAACGCTATTAGTTTGATTGAGCTGGGTGTTTTGATCTCTCAATGAATGATTTTGGCAGAAACGTTTAGTTTATAATGAATGACAATTTTGTTCTCAATTACGTATTATCCTTCCTCGATTTTATTCTCTCAAAACAGGTTTAAGAAAATCAATCATTTGAATCAAGTTTTCAAGAATATAAGCATTTTTCACAGTTTTTAAACAAAAACTCTCGGGTGTGTACCGCTCAAACGGTGGGGTGTCCGCTCGAGCGGTCTCCACTGGATTTCAACGTTGAAAATTGTTTAAACCAAGTTTCTCATAATTGATCTAGAGACACAGATGGGTTATTTAAAGGCATAGTTTCCAAAGAAAGGATTTTTACATTGGGTTGGTTCCAAAATTATATTTGGTTTGTATTAAAACGGGACAGAGGTACTATAGTACTTTTATTGCCACAAAACTGGTCATTTTAAGAGCGAATGCCAAGAATTGAAGTAGCAACTGAAGAAAAAGAAGGAAGGAAAAGCGCCTATAGAACTTGTTAGTTTTGTCGAGGAGTGTCAGATAGTGAGGTAGATGGAGATATACTTTTAGTTTGCTCGGATCTTAATTTTCTGTTAAAATCATGGATACTAGATTTAGGTTGCTCATACCATATGTGTCAAATAAAAGAATGGTTTAACACGTACAAGCACTACAACTGTGGTACAGTTCTAATGGGAAATGACACAGTATGCCAAGCAATTGGAACAGGTATAGTCTATTACCCGTAGAAGGGGTACAGGTCAAGGCAACTTACAGATCTTCAAAATGGTTCAGAAATTCGAGTTAAGGTGGAGATTGTGGGGTTTGGTGTCTTAAATTTTCATATCCACATTTGGTAGGATGTCCGGACAACATTGGAATAGTGAAAAAAGGGCAGAAAAATAACCTTAAGATCTCTGTAGACTGTAGAGAAATCGAGATTTAAGGACATTTAAGGACTTCTTTACAAATTTTAGGAGATCACAAACTATATGCAAAGTTTATTATGTGTGAGTTGTAATTGGGTTGAGTAATGTCTTTAGGTCCTATTATATCTGGGAATGGACTGCAATGAACCCAACAAAAGTAGAACAGTAGTCAAGAGAATAAGACCAACTAGTGTAACAGAAATACGTAACTTTTTGGGATTGACATGTTATTACCGAAAATTTATTCAAGACTCCTCTCTAATTGCAAAATCTATGATTAAACCAACCAAAAAGAAAGTGAAGTTAAATAATTTAACCAACGAGAACAAGGTTCCCAAGAATGAAAAACATAGATTTATGACAACTCCTGTACTTACTCTTCATAAATGAAGGACTAGTAGATTATAGTGAGGCATCACGCTAAGGCTTGGGATATATACGCCTAAATAGTTAAAAATTGACAAACAAAAATACCCTACCCACGATCCAAAAATTACTGCGATTATACTTGCGCTTAAGTTATAGAGACACAACTTATACAGAGTCACTTAAGACAAAGGAGGTGGACGAAATTAATTAAGAATTATGATTGTACAATTCACTACCATCTGAAAAAGAATAATGTTGTAGCAAATGCCCTAAATCGAAAATTGTCAAGAAGTATGGCACACATTTGAATAGTGCAAAGTGATGCATTTTCTGAAATACGATCGCTCCGGATCACCTTTGCAATAGGAAAAAATGGGGACTTATTATCAACTTTTAGGATAAGACCGACCTTGTTAAATCAATCCTAACAGCTCAGTTAGCAAATAGTCAAGTGGACAAGATAAGGGCAAAGGCAATTTCTAAAAAAAAAACGAAGTTTGAGGTTCACGATGATGTCTTATGGTTTGGTTACTAACTGTATGTGCTTAATAACGAAGAGTTAAGTAAGCAGATTTTAGATGAAACTCATAATTGAGGATACACGATGCACCATGGAAGCACGAAAATGTATAGAGATCTGAAGAAAATATACTGGTAGGGTGGGAGAAAAAAAAAATGTGGTAGACTTTGGGGCAAAACAATTAGTGTGTCAACAAGTTAAGATTGAACATAAAAAATTAGTAGAGTTGTACCCTTACCTATATATATATATAGTGAAACTTGTAATCCTTATTGTTCAATAGTGGATTAAATTTCTCTCGTAAAAATAGGCAGTTAGCTGAATCACGTATATTTCTAATTCGTGTGATTGTTGTATTTTTTATTTGTTTTCTGTGAATTGAAACTGATGTGAAAATCTATTGCCCAAATCAAATTCTATTTTTAGGGATTCGTGTGTTTAAAATCCCAACAAGAGCCATAACAAAGTTATGCAAATTAGAAGAGGAGATGAGAAAGTGGGAGAAGAATCCTTGATGCCAAATGAACATAAAAGATGAGAAATGAAGCTTGAATTTGTTCGATTAGGTTCAAGTTTGGACTATATAATTAATGGTTATTCTTCGGGTATTCTCCACCAATCCCCTCCTAATATATTCCACATGTTTTTCATAGTGAGTTATCCTCATTTATGCGATAAAATTTGTATTTTCAATTACATTTTGGCAAGGCAGGCCTTGTGGCTTGGTCCTTCAATTTTTTTTTTTAATCAAAAAATAGGACCCTAAATTTTTAGTATCCCTTATTAGGTCTTATATAAAATTACTAAGTAAAAAACTTATTAGGCCAAACCCAAGCAAGCTATATTATTTTGTGTATATAAATTTAAGTTTTCCTGTCTCAATATATATTTGTTATAATTTTATTTTTTATATTTTTGTATGCACAATACATTATGCATGTAATCTTTATTTGTCTGCTTGTTCAATTTTATTTATTCAAACAGTTATTATATGGTTTGGTCTTACTTGTGAATACCTACCTAGTTTTTTCATGTTGAATAAATTTCTTTATGCTCTTTATTTGATTTAAAGAATTTTATAAAAATGTTTCTTAAAAAGTATTTGTCTAGATCTAAAAATAAAGTAAAAAGTTGAAGAATTAATCTTTTAATAACTTTTTTACTAATAAAAATAAATAAATAATTCAAATTTTGTTAAAGATTTATAGATCCCTTTGAAAATGTGTGTTTAGGGTCACAAGTTACAAGAATTGCCCTGTTTGTCAGGAGGTTTATGTTATTCCTAAACATGGAATAAAAATATAATTATTTTATTGGAATTGATAATCCAATCTAATCTTAAATCTCTTACAATAAACATGACCTAAGTTGACAACAATTATTACAAAACTTAATGCGAAACGCCCTTTATTAAGGAACCAAAGTGCAAAGAAATTAGGGTTAGTGTTGCACAACATCGTGCTTAATTTCATATGATACCATGCTATATGTTTTTGAGAGTTCAACTCTCGATTATAGTTTTATGATTTGAATTTTTATTTATTAAAATTAATTGAATAGAGTATTTATGTAAAAAATAAAGTTAATAGGACATAGTAACTAGGTCATGAGATTACATTTGGCCAAAAAATAAATAATAAGTATGATTTTAAAAAACAATTAGACAAATAAAATTCGATTAATTGATATCTAATTATTATTATTTTTTTTTTGCATGAATACAAAACGAACAATTTGAGTACAAAATTATATTTAATAAGTCAAATTCCAAAAATAAACTCTCTTTATACCCGAAGCACATTACCAACCAACGGTGATTATAGATACAATGGATCCCACGTAAACTCTATTTATATTTAATATTTTTAATTGTACCATATTAATTTGATAGATTATTTTGGACACACAACAGAACTGCAGAAAGTATGAATGTTGGCCAACAGTTTCAAAAGGAAGTACTGTTGGGCTAAAGAAACTTGAGAAATCGCAGAGCCATGGTCATTCAAACTACCTGCCCCATTGCTAAAGCTCTGTTTGGTTTAGCTTTTTAGTAGTTTTTTGGTTTTTTTTTTTTTTGTTTTTTATGATTTTTTTATGATTTTTTGGATTATCTTTTTTAATTTCTCAATTTATAATGATAAAACTAATATAAAAGTATAGCTATTTTTTAAAAAAATTGAAAAAAATTCATTAAAATCGAAAAAAAAGTCACATAAAAGCCTTAAATGGCTTTTTTTTGTCTTATCTGATTTTTTTTGAAATTTTTTTTGATCAAATTTTTTTACTTTTCTAATTTCTTATAACAAGAAAAATATAAAAAATATCATTGTTTGAACTAATATAAAAACACATTCACTAAAAGATAAAAAAAAATCATATATAAAAAGCCATCTCACATGGTCTATAAGTAGGTTTTTAAGTTTCTTTAATTAAAAAATTAAAAAGTTATTTTTTTTACCAAAAAAGATAATTTTAAAAGTTAAAAAGTAAAATTAAAAATACAAATTATTAGTTGCCACTCTATTTCAACCACCTTATTTGAAAAGAGAATAATATTCTTATTTAATTACTTTCATCACTAACATCAACTATATATAATTATTATAACTAATTATATAAAAGAGTAGTATTGGTCCAATTTAAGCCAAAAGTAAACAAAATTACTTTTTATTCAAACTAATTTTAAAAAACTTAACTTAAAAATTTAAACGAGTCGCTTTTTAAAATACCCTACTCAATCATCAATTAATGGGTGCTTGCCAAAAACTACTACGAGTAGCTTTTAATTTTTTACTACTAATTTTATTTATAAATTATAATTTTTTTTCTAAGCACTCATAGTTTTTGCTATGAACTATAATTACCCTTTATTTTATTTCAGTGACAAGTTATAATTTTTACCAAACACTCACAATTTCTGTTATAAGTTACAACTTATATACTACTAAGTTTTTGATATCTGAATTGACTGAGATTAGACAGTTGTGTTTTTTTTTTTTTTTTAGTTGACGTGGGTTTAAAAGAAAATAAGGATGCTACAAGAAAATAAATTGTACAATGTTAGCGCTCAATTCGTGTACGAGTTCAGCTCCTTAAAATGGTCATATTCAACTTGACTCGAACTCGATTGAATAACATAAACAAAGGTGCACAGTTCTGCCCCCTAGAATCTGCAATTTAGGAGAGAGTTGTTTGTTTGGGAGAAGAGCTGCCTTGGGAATTTGTTAGAGTTCATAAAAAATATCCTACCCAATCCCAACAAGAAGAATAGACCTAAGTGGAAGGGTCAAAGAGGTGGTGTGTTCTCAGTAAGATCCTTCTGCAAAAGCCTGGAACTTAAAGGTGGGAGTCGTGACCCTAGATTTGTGAAAGTTTGGGATAATGTGATTCCTCCTAGAGTACAGTTTTTCACCTGAATGGCCATTATTGGTAGAATTCCTACCAAAGAGCTATCGGCAAGATGGAGTGCCCTACCCTTTAGTGCTTCTATTGAGTGTGCCATGTGTGGCTCTGGGGTTGAGTCTTCATCCCATCTCCTGCATGAGTGCCCCTAAACTTGGAAAGTGTGATCCAGTGTGGTGGGTTGGTGGGGCCTTCTCTAGGTGTGTCCAAGTAGCCTGTTAGGTGCCCTACTTTGGTGGAAAGGAGGTAGAGGTGGTGGGATGGCCAAGAGAATTTGGGTATGCCTTTTCTATTCAACATTAAGATCTTTATGGTTGGCAAGGAATAAAAAAGTCTTCAACCAAGAAGAGGTGACAAGGGAGGGTGTGGTGGAGGAGGCCAAACTTAAAGCTGCTATATGGGTTCGGGCTGTGGTTGATCACTAATCTTTCACAATTGATGACTTTTTATATCGCATTGAAGCTGTGAAGAAGTTAAAAATCTATAAGATGAGGGTGGCTAATGATGATTAGCTCTTGTGTCTTGGGTGCTGGTTTTTGCTGTTAGTTTTAGGGGTTTGTTGTCCTAGAGGTGCTTGTTCTTGGTACTGATTTGTAGTGTTGATGGCCTTTGCTTTCTGCTTTTTGGGTGTTGATTTTTTTGGTGATGGGTTTGGGGATGGCTCTTGCTTTCTGATGTGGGCTCTTGGTGCTGGGTTGGACTTCTGTTGCTGAGTGTTGGTTTTGGGGTTGGTTGTGTTGGTAATGGCTTTTAGTGCTGACTTTTGGGCTTTGGCTTTAGCTTTAGCCCTTGGTTATTTGGGATGTTGTCTTTTGGCTCCTTGTAATGTTGGCTTCTGGTGCTTGTTGCTTGTGCTGTTGATGGCTTGGGGCTGCTTGTGCTGTTCGATGACTCTTAGGCCTAGTGACTGTATTAGTAACGGCCTTTGGTGCTAGCTCTTGGGCTCTTGGTTATCTGTGATGATGTCTCTTGGATCCTTGGAATTGTTGACTTCTTGTGCTGGTCTATTGGTGTTGGGTATTGCTCTTTGGAGCTGATTTTTTGTCTTTTGTTATTGTTTTCGTCTCTCTTTGTGTGTCTTTTCTCTTGGGTTGACTTCTTGTCAATTATATTATATTTAGATTTTAACTTTACTCCCTTGAAAGTGGTAGTTTAAAACTGTTCTTGTTTGGATTATAGAAATAAAATTTTTTATTTATCAATAAAAAAAAATGAGCCAACTCGAACTTTTCTCGAATTATATCAATTTCCCCCCTTTTTTAAAAGGGACTCAATATGATAGAAGCTTGGACATGTTTGGGTTAAATTGTAAAGATTTTGCTTGTTTTTATCTTTAATTTTCTTTTTATATTTTGGTTAAAATATTTTACTTTTTCAACTCATTTCGATAAGAAGAATCGAAAAATATAATAGTTTGACCAAACGATATAAAAAGTCATTAAAGACAAAAATAAACAAAATAAAATAAGCAAATAAATAATTATCCCAAACGGAGCCAAGCTTTAGATTTTATAATTGTATATATTTATACATACTCTTAAACGAGTTTAACGAGCCTATATCCAATCGAGTGAGTTATTAAATGAATTATTACGACTTTTTATCTAATTTGAGTCAAACTTATATGAGTTAAACTCATTTAACAAAGAGTACAATTTTAAGCTCATGAAATCTCATTTGTCATCACATTTTTGTTATTGTTTTATATAACATGTGAAGATATGTATTTGATGTAATATTATTTTAAGAGCATTAAATAATTGTTTCACTTTCATCCGTAACCGAGCACAAAATGAATAATTTCCAATAATTCAGCCAGTTCTAGCTATGAAATTCAATTATTATTGGCCCCGTTTGGCTATTCCTTACTTATTTATTTATTGGTTAAGCTACTTTGTTTGGCTATATGTACTTATTTGATTACTCAAAAGAGCTTATTTGGCTTATAAATCAGCTTATTTGTTTATTTGGTTACCTAAATAAGCTTATTTGTTTATTTGATTCTTAATTTATTTAACTACTCAAATGATGTGACTTATTTTTTGACATATAAATCAATAAACAAATAAGCAAGGTTACCTAAACAGGCCATTGTTACTAAGTTTAGTAAAGGAAATATATTCACGCAGTTTTTAATATTTTCAATTTTCTTTGTATTGGTTTGTTTATCACATATTCTATTTATGGATAAAATTAATTTTAAAGAGTAAAACAAAAACCTGACTTTGAAAAATACGCTGCATTGGTGCTTTCGAATCCTACTTTTTAAAATCTTAATAATAATTTTTTACCATGTTGCAACAAATCCCCAAATTAGAAAAAAAAAAAACAAAAACAAAAAAAAACAAATTTCCAACCACAGTTGCTTTCCAGACGAATGGAAAATTCCGAATTTTGCAATGTGAATTGTCTTAAAAAAAAAACTCTATGATCAAACGAACTCACTAAAAATTTCTATTAAATCGAGAAGAAATGAATGAAATTAATCAATCAAAGTATCGAAATTACAAGTCTCACTTGAACAAGAAATCATTATCAGGGATTTCAACACTAATTCTCATTGAATCCCAATTTACAAAGATTGTGTTCTTATCAAAAAAACAAAAGCAAAAACAAACGAACAAACAACCAAAAGATTTGAGTTGTTGCCATTAATTTAGATCACATTGCAGCAGCAGCAGTCAGCAACAAGAATCTCCCAAACTCCCAGAAACCATCTAAAAGCCGTCATTTCTACGCCTATACATACAATATAAATGAAAGATAAGGTTAAAAATCTGAATGTTCACAGCACTCATCAAGAAGCATGAAGAACAGGAAGGATCAATACTAAAACAAAATGATAAAAGAATACAAAATTTTACCTTCCCTGATTCGGGAAATTCGGGAACTCTGTATGTATCCAGTGTAATTTCCGTCAACCACGAACCCGGAAAAAATGCCTGCAAAATTTCAAAAAATTTGATTGAAAACTGGAATAGAAACCCAACAATTCACTCATACAAACCCAAGACCAAGAAAAAATGATCTGATAACCACTCCAAATTGAATTACAGGAAAACTCAGATTTCAATCACAAATTCAATCACGTATTAGTGTTTCTTTATCGGTGAGAATCAACAGTCTGTGATTGAATCAAATTGGAGTTACAGAATGCGGAAAATAATTGAATTTGTTCTTACATCTACTTGTTTCTGAATTAGTTTAGGCCTCTTCTTCGGCCTCCTCGGCGGTCTAATCCCAGTTATTGCCAGATAATCGATCTCAACCTCTTCTCGCGATAGCGAAATCGAGAACTCAGCTCTCGGGGGGATATTATCTTTCTGATCCGCCGTCAAAGCCGCCGCCGCCACCAACCCTCTCAACCGGAGTGGCGACGAATTACAATTGTTCCGGTGCTGCCGCTCTTCGCTCCTCAAATTCACTCTCTTTCCGTCGCCGCAGCCGGTGGCGGATTCATTCGGCGCCTTGCACGCCGCCCGCCGCGTCCTCAGATTCCAAGGCCGCGCCGCCGAGTTCGAATCCTCGAACTTCTTCTCTTCCAGGATCGAGACTTTCATCTTATCGGCGGCGACCCTGAGATCGAACATGAGCTTCTCGCGAACCGCTTCGATTCCGTTGCTGTTGGCGCCGCCGCCGATTGGTTTGAACGGCGACGACAACGATCTCTCGAAGCTTTCCGAAGAAGATCGGCGCTTGATGACTTCGGTCGCGGCGCGGCTGTGATTCGAATCATCCGATTCGGCCTCTAAAGCCGACAATCTGCGATTGTGGCCGTTAGGGTTGGTGATTTTCGTGCATCTGAGGAACCTCTGGTTGCCCCATTTCAAGCGCGGCAACGTGAAGTTGTGCAAAGACCTCGATCTCTCTGGCGCTGTTGTCATCAACTTCTTATTCTTCTCTGTTTCTCTCTATTTGAATATATATAACTCTCTGATTCTCTCTTTAGAAAACAAGGGTTTTCGAGAGAAGATCTTCAATCCTAGAGCACCAGTCGGGAGCTTTCTCTCTCTCTCTCTCTCTCTCAAACTAAAGATTCCTCCCTCTACCTCTTTCTCTTTTACGAATTGAGTTTGGAATGAGATTTTGTTTGCAGATCGTCTTGAGGATTGCAGAAGAACAGAGTTTGAAGGGGGAGGGAAGGGGGGAAGACAGAGAGATCTTTCTGTTTCCTGAAATAATTCGCCGGAAAGTAATGAAGCAGAGAGAGGTTTTTTACGTTCGATAGAGGAGGTGGTCCTATGGGTGTAAAAATGACCAACGCCCGTTCGAGGCCCGTTATTCTGCGTGCCTAGCCCGACTTGCAAGAATTTTAAATCTGACCCTAACCCGCATATTTTTTGGGTGGGTATGAGCCTACACTTTTGAGTTCGTGGGTCGGTCGGGTTTGAGACTTGCAGCTTGGCCTGAGACCCGGCCTATTTAACTCGAATATTAATATATATTTAATAAGTAAATTATAAATTAATATAAGTAAATTATAACTTACAAACTAATATTAAGTAAATTTTAAACTAATATAATAAAATATAAACTTATAAACTAATAAAATAATAAAATATAAAGTATAAATTTATATAATAAACTAATAATTAATAATAAAATAATAAACTAATAAACTAATATTAAACTGTAAACTTATAAACTATGTAATTAAAAAATTAATAAAGTTATAAATTTGTAATAAAATAATCAACTAATAAATAAACTTATAATAAACTATAAAATATAAATTTAATAATTTATAATCATATACAACAAGTCAACAACTCGAATTTTTTTTTTAAAATTAAAAAAATAAAAAGCATGCAAAAAGTTTGCAAAAAGCCCGGTCCATGGCTCAGACCCGATGCCGAGTACTAAGCGCATACCTTATATCCCTAGGCCTAGACCGACTCCTCCCCCAAAAAGCTCGACCCAACTTGGCTCGAACTTTTATCAGGATTGGGTTTGGCATTTTCGACCCACGGTCGGACCGAGTTGAAATTATACCCCTAGGTGGTCGGTGGTGGTCCTAACAGAACCGAGTCGAGATCGAGGCAAACTAAGACCTCGTTTGCTAATTACTTTAAGTAATGACTTATCATCCTATTGCTTATTTGATTTAAAATCATTTAAATCATTTGTAAGCTAAATAAATTCTTAACTCTTAGGTTCAATTGACAACTAGCTTAAAAGCTAACTGTTTTGTTTTTTATGTTTTTAGTCAAAAAATTAAATTTAGTTCAAAATAAATTATTTGCTAACTTAGTATTTAAGCTAACTTTTTGAAATTAGTTATTTGGGTAAAAAACTATTTTTTTACTTTTTATTTAAAGAGAACACTTTTATCTTTTTATATTTGATATTAATAATTATATGTAGTTGATAGTGGTAGTAAATAAGTTACGAATAATGAATATTTTTGTATTTTAAAAGTGGTAAAAGTTTGAATAAAATATTCTGAGAATTTGTGTTTTGATTTGACTTTTTAATTTTTTAATTTATTTCCCAAACGGACAACTTTAACTTTTTAACGTTTTTAACCAAAAAAATCAGATTATCTTAAAATTACACTAAGTTAATTTTTTATTTATTTGGATCAATATGGATCGTTTGATAATATGGATCTCATTTGATAAATCTAATGAGTAAAATTTAAAATATAATTTTAAAAATATATAATAATAATTATTATATTATTATTTTAAAAATGTGTAAATATAATTTAGTTAATAAAAAACAATTAAAAGGCTAAAAGTTATTTTAGTCAAAAGGCAATAAGCCAAATTAGACAAACAAATTTAAAACCTTTTAAGGCATTAAATTAAAATACAATAAACCAACTTAAAGTCTCAAACCAAACGAGGCCTAAATATTGGTTTCAAATAGCTAAGGTCGGGTCGAGATCGCTGGCCTCGTTTGCCAATTTGATTTATGCTTCGTTTTAGTTTTTTAATAAAATATTTTTCAAGCAAGATAATTTTATAAAAAAAGTATTTTTTTAATTTTAATTTTAGTGTTCGGTTGACACATAAAAAAATATATTTTTAAAATAAAACTTTTTATTGTTGAATTGAGACAGACAAATTTTCCGAACCAAAGTAATGAGAAATACTTGAATCAAATCCAACACCTCCTAAAGCTTGTTACTGTTTGAGATAACTCTTTCTTTGGGTTTTATATGACTTTTTTTTTGTTCTTTTCTAAATTATTTTATTTTTTGATTTAAATGTTTGTTTTTATTTTTTTGATTTATCATAATAAATTAAAGTTAAAAGTATAACTGCTTTGGCAATAATTGAAAAAGTTTAATAAAGATAAAAAAAAAAGCCTTAAAAGCGTTCAAGTGGAATTTTAAGACTTTTTTTGTCTTATATGCATTTTTTTTTAATTTTCTTTAATTTCAAATGATGAGAAATTTTTTAAAAAGTATCATTGTTTGAGTAAACGTAAAAAAATACTAAAGGCAAAAACAAAAAATAATAATCAAAATAGCTTTTTAAGGCTTATTTCGTCTTATATGATTTTTTTAAAAAAATTAGTCATTTTTTTGTACTTTTTTGATTTTTTGTAGTAAGAAAAATCTAAAAAATATTATTATTCGAACTAACATAAAATAATTTCACTAAAGAAAAAAAAAACCACATAAAAAAACTTTTAAAAAAAATTATCCCAAATAGTAATTACCACCATTGTTGGCTTATGTATTTTGTTTTAGAAATCAATACAAAAAATCTAAAAAATTGAAATGGATCAGACTCAATACACGCTATTAAAAAAAGGGAAACAATTTACTAGTTTATTTAAAGCAAAATAATTTAAACTTATGATGTAAAATAATTGAAAAATTATTTTATTTACTTTTTATTAATTAAACAGTGAAAAATAAGTTTTACATCTTGACCCTATTTATTTGAGGGTTAAGGGGAATGAAATTATATTATTTGAGAATAATCTTATATATATTTATTTAGTTTGTCACTAATAATATAAATTGGGCCCGGTCTTGTGGTTCGAGTGGGTTTAGTTCGGCTCGAAATCCGCAGAATTCTACTAAAAATTGTGTTAGGCCGGGTCAGGCTTTTTTTTCTAAGGGGTAAACTCAGGCCCTAAGAATATAAGGCTCAGGCCTTGAGTCGAACTTTTGGGAGGATTAGTTGAGCTTTTAATTCTTTTTAAAATTGTTATTATAACTTGTATAATGTAAATTTAAATTTTTCTTAGTTATTAATTGTTGTTATATTAGTTTGTTAATAATTTATTAGTCAAATTTCATAATAAATTAACAATTTAATTTATTATTTATAACAAAATATAAGTTTATTAGTTTTATATTTTTATAAGTTTATAAATTATAACTTATAAGTTTTAAAGTTTATAAGTTTATA
>JAOTRH010096639.1:0-16183 GCA_034768845.1 Heliamphora exappendiculata
GTTGAAAGTTTAATAAAGATGTATTTTCTGGATCTCCGAGCATGTACTTTATTTTGGCGTTGGATATTCTCCCAACAGAAACAAAATGCAAGGACATAGAATATAAATATCTTAGAACCATATGGGGCTGTGATGATTATGATTGGGTTGCAACAAATTCTGATGGAGCCTTAAGAGGTTTGTTGCTCATATGGGAGAGATCAAGCTTTATAGTGTAGGAGCAACATGCTAGCAAAAACCACATTGTGTTATACAGGCAGTTGGAAGGAAACTACCCTATTGTATTAGTTAACATATATGCACCAAATGACGAGGAGGATAGGAGAAGGGAGTGGGAGGAATTATTTGAGCTGTAACAAATACAAGGTCCCATGGTGTACCGGAGAAGTCTTTAATGAGGTACTGAGGATTAGAAAGAGATCTGAGGAAGTGAGAGTGACAAGAAGAATGAAGGGGTTTGAGGAATTCATGCAAAAAAATAGAAATCATGGATCTGCCACTGATTGGGAGAAGATTCACATGGTCTAACTTAAGAGAGAAGGCAAGCTTCAGCAGGCTTGACAGATTCTTAATGTTTGAGGAATGTGTCAAATTTTTAATGGAAGCAATATGGGCTACCTAGGATGTTGTCAGATCATAACCCAATGCTAGTGGATATAGAGGTGAAGGATTGGGGACCAAGACCTTTTCGATTTTTTGATACATGGTTAGCAAAACCATATAAAAAAGGTGGTTAAAGAAGCTTAGAACCAGAACTACAAACAAGGTTGGCAAGGATTCATCTTAATGCAAAAGCTAAAGGGAGTGAAATTGACAATTAAACAATGGAATCAAAAGCATAAGATGTGGAAGAAAACACTAGATCCTTGAGCACAGAGTTGGACAAGTTGCAATGTATCAATGAAATAAGAGAATTGATTTCAGAGGAAACAAGCCTTAGGAACAATCTATGAAATAGATTATGAGGAAAAAGCTCGACTGAAGAGATAAGGTAGAGACAAAAATTCAGAGCACTTTGGTTAAAATCGAGATATCAAAACACTTATTATTTTCATGCTGTGACAAAGAGAATAATGATGCGAAATTATATTGGATAACTGCATGCTTGGAATATAATCATATGCCAACCAATAGAAGTAAAGGAACTAGTGGCACAATACTTCACAGAATTATTCAAGGAAGAAAGATGAGTGAGACCTACACTAGCAAGCCAGATGAGGAATTATCTGAAGGTGAATAGCGGGTGTAGATTGGAAGACCCCTTTACTGAAGACGAAATAAGTAAGACAATATCAAATTGCAAAAGAGGTAAGGTCCCTGGCTCTCTGATGGTTTTAATTTTAACTTTGCCAAAAGATTTTGGGGAGTGATTAAGGAGGACATCATAAAATTCATAGTAGAATTCCACTCAAAGAGCAGGGTGCTAAGAAGACTAAATGCTTCATTCTTAGTCCCAATACCTAAATCTGAAAGCCCCTAAGGTTTAAAGGATTAAAGGCCTATAAGTTTAGTGAGGTCTATGTATAAAATTCTAGGAAAAACTTTAGATGGGAGGCTGAAACAAGTCATGCATGAAATTGTGGATGAGGCATAAATAGCATTTATCAAAGGCAGGAAAACCATGGATGAGGTGCTCATAGCAAACGAAATAATCAATTTCTATGTAAAAGAGAAGAATGTAGGAATTAATTGTATTCAAGGTGGAATTTCATAAAGCGTATGACAACATAAATTGGGGCTAGCTACTTGTTAATCATGATTACAGGCATGGGTTTTGTGGAAAAAGGGGTGAGATAGATAGAGGAATGCATTTCAACAGTGTTATTATCAGTGCTCATCAACGACTCTGCTACAAGAGATTTCCTCATGGGAAAATCGATCATGCAGGGGGATCTTTTATCACCATTTCTGTTTGATATGGTAGCTGGGGGTCTGAATGTCTTTATTAAAAGAGCCAAACAGTGTGAACTCATAAGAGGAGTAAACATTGGAGAGATTGAGGGGAATATAACCCATCTACAATTCTGAAATGAAACCATCTTCTTCCGCAACAATGAGGCAAAGGGACTAAGAAATTTGAAGAGGATTTTGAGGTGTTTTGAGCTTATATTTAGTCTGAAGACTAATTTTCAGAAGAACCTAATATGTGCAATTGGGTTACAGGAAGGGAGAGGTGAAGAAGTGGCCAGAATGCTGAACTACAAAATAGGACGTATAACTTTTAGGTACCTGGGTTTACCTTTGGGAGCTAATCTAAAGAGGCTGAAAACCTGTGAGCCAATCATTACAGCTATTGAGAAGAAGTTGAAGAGATGAAAAATGAAGCATCTATCTATAGCAGGAAGAACCACCCTAATTAAAGCCACCTTATCTAACCTACTTGTATACTATCCATCTTTATTTAAAATGCATGTAGCTGTGAGAGTTACGTACTCTGGAAAAGATTCAGAGAAGTTATCATTAGGGGGAAGAGGGGGAAAAATGAAAAGTTCACTTAATAAGTTGGGAGAAGATAGTCGCCAGAAAAGAGGTGGGAGGCCTATGGGTGGCATCCCCTGAAGCAAAGAACCTTCCATTGCTCTCTAAATGGTGGTGAAGATATGGCACCAAGAAGTCATCTATATAGAAAAGAGTTTTGTGCTCTAAGTGCAGGCTAAATGTGTGGGACTCGTATCCAAAAATGAATGGGGGTCACAAGATGCCAATCTTATGGGCAGGTATAATCAGGCCTGGCTTAAGAAAATCAGGGGAGGTTAGGGGTATTCTATAAGACAACTTATTGCTATAAGTGGGAAGTGGTACTGTTGATACAAGTTTCTGGTAGGATCAGTGGCTAGGTGATTGTCCATTGGTGATATTGTAGGCAAAACTATTTAGTTTGCCATTGAAAAAGATATTTCACTAAAAAAAATGCATGGTATTACAATAGGCATAACATGGTTGAGCAGGAATGGAGGAAGAATATTCAAGAGAAACGTGTTTGCACAGAAGGACAATCAATGGTAAGGTATACTATAAGAACTGGAAAAATTAAACTTAAATGAAAATAAGGTAAATATTTTAAAATGGAGAGGAGAAAAGAACAAGATTTTCCTTGTTAATTTCTTTGGTAGAATGGTAGAGGAAAAAATAATCTAACTCTAAACTCAATTCGAGTGATTTGGAAATTGAAAGTGCCACCAAAGTGCCATATTTTCTGTTGGCAAGCATACTTTGGGAGAATACCGACCAAGATGCTTTTCATTACTTGGAAGATAATACCTCTAAATGCAGAGAAGCTATGTGCTCTTTGTGGGTTGAGGAGGATTCTCCGGTTCATTTGCTGGTTTTAAGCAAAGTCTTTTGGAGTTTATGGTCGGCTATCATGAAGTGGTGGTCTAGCTAGCGTGGGTGAGCCCTAAAAACTCTAAAGGGTTCCTAATATGGTGGTTCGAGCAGCATTTTATGAAAATTTAAAAATAGTTATGGAAAGGCACAATCTTTGCAGATGCATGGTCTAATTGGTTGGAGAGGAATAAGATCATTTTTAGGGGTGCAAAGTTGGATTTGGAAGGGCTAATCTAAACCATAAAAATTAGAGTAGCTCAATGGACTAAACTTAGGACCAATGACTCAAGCTTTATAATAGAAGAAGTGGTCTTTAATATCGAGGGTTGGAAAAGAAAACCTGAATTAGTAGTTAGGAGCTGAGGGAGCTGGATCGAAAGGATAATCTCATGAGGGAGCTGGATCGAAAGGACAATCTCATGTAGGGGAGCTGAAGTATTGAGGTGTTTATGTATTTAACCTAATGTTGTAGAAGACTTTGTGGTTACACCATGGCTGGTGCCTCACCAGTTTGGAAAACCACTCGGGCAATTTCTCTTCATTGGTTTAGTGCCTAGTTTCCCCTTGTGTATCGCTCTCTCCTTTTGATTATATATATATATATATATATCATTTTCTTTCGTTTTTTTTAAAATGGTGTTGTCACGGTTGATAATTTTTCTTGGAGTGATAGCGGTGGTGGTGAGGTGGTGTGTGGTAGTGGTAGAGGTGTTAGAGGTGACGCTGACGATGGCCTTGGTGATGGTGATGATGCTGGTGTTGGGTGCATGTTTTGCATTCTGTAGATCCGTATAAATAGTATTTTATTCACATATATTTGGGTTGGACTAGAGTAATAAATTTATAAGAAGTCTAATATATGTAGGGTTTTATAATTATATGGGGGTTAAGGTTTTAGAGTTGGCCTATAAATAGGACTACATAATTTTAGTTTTTTTGTGGGAGAGTAAATCAAGTGCATAGAGATGTAGAAAAATATTAAAAAATACCGGAGATACGGGAGTAATATTTGAGCGGGAAAATGGGGTTTGTTTCAGGACTCGGGTTCTGGCTGTCGGATTTTAGGGTGTTTTTGATATTGGGATTGTACATTCTACGATTATAATGAATTATTTCTCGCACCCGTGTACGTAGCCAGGTTGTGTCGAACTACGTAAATTTTTGTGTAATTTTTCTTTAATATGTGTAATGATCTTTTTATTTTCGTTCGTGTTTAGGAATTAGTATTCAAATTCTAATAGTTAAAGTGACCGTGGTTGGTGTGCTAATGATGGTGTTCTCGGTGCTAATTGGTAGTTGAAGTGGTAAGAATTGTGGTGGCGTAGACAAGATGGTGTAGTATAATATGATTCTATGTATGTTGGAATAGAATATTCATTCTTTAGATTGTGAAAATGAGTTGGTAAGTTTACCTTTTTGTGGATTATCTATTATAGAATAATTATTTTTACTCTAAAAAGTACTAAATATGACCAAGAAAATTTAAAACTATAATGACTATTCTATTTTAGCTTATTTCTACATACCAGCTCTTGAGTAAAAATTGAGAAACAAAGGAGCAAAAACGAGGTCAATTGGCATGCTGTTCAGATCTAGAGGTGCCGATTAAGAGAGTTCCCTAATCCAAGTTAACTAATTTTTTCACAAAAAATATTATAAAAATGAAATTTTAAATTTTACTGTATACTGTTTAAAAATCAATTAGAACTTTTTATTTTTGGCATCCAAACGCATTCTTTTAATCAGGCCACGTGATAAAATAAACCCAATAGGATTGGAGCCCCACCGAAAGAGAGAAAAAAGTTTAACCAATCCAAGGTTCTCTGAACTGGAAAACAAATAGGAAAAAAAAAAAAAAAACCCACTCAACGATGTGTTTGTAGTTTTTAAATTCCGTCAACTTGGGCAACTCATGGTGTAATGAGCAGAAAAGTCTTAAACCCCAGGCATTATATAACCCAAATGCTCATGCCTTCATGGTGACTCCCCAACTAATTAACAACCCCATGGCTTCCCTTCCACCACCCACCGCTGCCGCCGCTGCCACGGCGGCCACCACCGCCAGCTCTTCTCCCCCATCTTCTTTTCCCTTTATTAAGAAGGCCCTGCAAGTCCCCACATTTGGAAAACGCCACCATTGCTTTAAAGTCTCATGCAATGCAATTGAAAATGGTGAACAAAACCCATCATCTTCTACCTCCAAAAATGGAGAATCTTCCCAAGGGAAGTTCGATCGGAGAAACGTGCTTATTGGGTTAGGCGGCCTCTACGGCGCCGCTGGCCTCGTCGCCGACCCATTAGCCTTTGCCGCTCCGGTGACGGCGCCGGATATAGCCAAATGTGGTGCGGCGGATTTACCCGCCGGCGCAAAACCAACCAACTGTTGTCCGCCCCGAAGCACAAAGATTATCGACTTCAAGATCCCTCCTCCGTCTAACGCCATGCGAGTCCGTCCCGCCGCCCATTTGGCCAGCGACGAATACGTAGCCAAGTTCTCCAAAGCCCTTGAACTCATGAAAGCTCTTCCCGACGACGACCCACGAAGCTTCAAGCAGCAAGCTAACGTCCACTGCGCCTACTGCGACGGCGCTTACCACCAAATCGGCTTCCCGGAGCTGGACCTCCAAGTTCACAACTCATGGCTGTTCTTCCCCTTCCATAGATATTACCTCTACTTCTTCGAGAAGATACTGGGAAAATTGATCGACGACCCAACTTTCGCCATGCCGTTTTGGAACTGGGATTCTCCCGCCGGCATGAAAATGCCGGCCATGTACGCCGACTCGAAGTCGCCCCTCTACGACCCACTCCGCGACGCCAAGCACCAGCCGCCGACGCTGATCGATCTGGACTATAACCTAACGGATCCGAACACGACTGATCAGCAACAAATATCGAGCAACCTCACTGTCATGTATAGGCAGGTGGTGTCGAGTGGCGCGACGGCTCAGCTCTTCCTCGGAAGCTCTTACCGCGCCGGTGACGAGCCGGACCCCGGAGCCGGGTCCCTGGAGAATATACCTCACGGGCCGGTTCACATATGGTGCGGGGACCGAACCCAGCCGAACCTAGAGGACATGGGCAACTTCTATTCGGCCGGACGAGACCCGATATTCTACGGTCATCATTCTAACGTTGATCGGATTTGGACGATTTGGAAAACCCTCGGAGGAAAACGCCAGGACTTTACTGATCCAGACTGGTTAAACGCAGGTAATTTTGTCAATACAAAAGAATATAGGCCGCTTAATCAAATATATAACGTAATGTATTTATAATCCGTAATTCTAAGGTACTCAAAAAGAATTTAAAAATTATTTTGAATTCAAAATAAAAAATTTAAATTTAGTTATGTGTTGAGTAGATTATAATGCAAATAAATTTAATCTATTGATTTTAAATTTTGAATAAATTTTTAAAAATATTTTTTGAATTTATAGTATTGTTAACTTATAATTTTAATACTTAATTAATTTATTAGTATTAATATATCAATATAATTCTATATTAAAAAAATATATATTGTATACGAATTAGATAGGTTGATGCGTTAACACGATGACGCGGTATTATTTGTCCATACAATAATTTCTTCTACATACTTTAGGCTATAGTATAATGACCTATTTTATTTATTTTTATTTTTAATAATTTTATTATTTAATTAAATTATTATGCCCTTTCAACTTTCTTAGATTAGATTATTAGTTATTTTATCAATAAAAATTACATTCTTTTCTTTGCAAAAATTATAAGTCATTCAAACACAACACCAACACGCATCAACACTTCGAGTGGAGCCTGTCAAAATTATTTTTATGTAATAAAACATGAAGTTTAATATAGAATATACATAAAATTTTTCATGAAATATATTTTAATATGGAAAGAAAAATATTAATTACCTGCCACTAGGAAAATATTTGGTGTTGCTTTTGATTATAACTTTTAATTTTTCATTACTTATTTTAGTAATAAATTATAATTTTTAAATATTATCAATTTTTGTCACAAGATATTTTTATAAATAATTAGTTTCATATACAAATTAGTATTATTTTTAAATGTTTATAACTTTTGTTACATGATATAATTATTAATTTTTGACTATAATTTATAAAAAAATTAGTTTCAATAAAGCCAAAAAAAAAAAATGTGTAAAAATATATTAATATTTTTTAATATACCATTTTATAATATTGCGTGTGTATTAATTTTACTAACTGGGCGGTGGTTACGTAGACCGACCAATTTGAAAATTATATTGAACTTTCACTTTCCTCTAAACGCAGGGTTCGTCTTCTACGACGAGAATGCTCAGCTTGTAAGGGTTAAGGTCAAAGACTGTCTGGACCATAAAAAGCTCGGATACGAATATCAAGACGTCGAGATTCCATGGCTGAACAGTAAGCCCACCCCCCGCCTCGCGAAGATTTTCAAGAAGGTAAAGAACGCCGGCATCGCCATAGCGGCCGAGACGTCCATGGCCGCCGCCGACGTCTTCCCGACGAAGCTCGACAGGGTGGTGAAAGTGCTGGTTCCGCGACCGAAGAAGTCGAGGAGCAAGAAAGAGAAGGAGGAAGAAGAGGAGATTCTGGTGATCGAAGGGATCGAGGTGGAGAGAGACGTGTTCGCCAAGTTCGACGTGTTCGTAAACGACGAAGACGAGGCGAAGAGCGGGCCGGAGAAGTCGGAGTTCGCCGGAAGTTTCGTGAACGTGCCGCACAAGCACAAGCACCACAAGAAGATCAAGACTCGGCTGAGGTTGGGGATCACCGAGCTGCTGGAGGACGTCGGAGCCGAAGACGACGACAGTGTGTTGGTGACTCTGGTTCCGAAATACGGTGCTGGCGATGTGACTATTGGGGGTGTCAAGATTGAGTTTGAATCTTAATTAAATCCAAATCTTGATCCAATAATGTTTTCAATTTTTCTTTTCTCCTTTTGAAAAAATACTATTGAAAAACACTTTGGTTATTCAATCACATTCTTTTCACATCGAGTGAATTGTATTTGTGTTGGATGTTTATGCACTTAGCATTGTTAGTCATGGTTTTGTCCATGATTTTCAATTTTTTGTTCAGTTCTGTTATTATTTTCTTTTTGTATCTTTAGGTTGGTTTATGTAAGAATAAAGCCTTTGAGGCAACGTTTGAAAGCAAAATAAAGAGCTAATTTATTCGGGCATATTTTTATCAAATATACTGAAGTTGTCAAATATACATAAAAAATAACTGCACAATCAACTTTTTGTTTGGTCCTTAACTTAAAAGATTAAGAATCGAACTTCTTGTGCTTTAAGCAAAGCTGCGAGTTGGGTGTGGACGATCCCAATCCTCTTCCTAGAAGTGGTTATTCCGCAAAATAGAGCACATGTACAGTTAGTGTTTTTTTTTTACTGCAAAGTGTTTGATCGGAAGCACTACGACTCTCTAAGTTAAAATCTTTAAAAGTTTGTTTGTTTAACAAATATAAAGATGGGGATATGATATAATATTCTTAGGTTCTACAAATAATGTGTTTGTTTTTGTTAAATAGCTCATTATATCTGTTGCGGATTTTAGTTTCAGTCTACTTCAGTTTGAATTTGGTAAATTTGTGACAAATAATTATTTATTTTATTTATTTTATTCGTTGATATTTTTATATTTGTTCTTGTGGAGTTGTGGTTTGATATTGTGGCGCAGCGAAATAGGAACAGAAAACAGTAAAAAACTAACAGCAGTATTAGACCGCTTGATAGACCAATCGATCGGTCCATCAAGCGGTCTTCAGCAACTCTCAGTTTCTCAGTCTGCAATAAATTACTGCAAGGCTGAAAAGATCGATTGATCGGACCGATCGATCCATCGAGTGCGCGAGGAACAGTTTTTTTAAGCGCAGCAGTTTAGGTTTTTGATTTTTTATATAAAGAGGCTGCTAGGGTTTCTGGTAGGGGTGCCTCCTTCTTATCTTCTGAAACCCTAGCCGTCAAGCATTCTTTTTAGTTGATTAAGAAGCATCATAAGCCAGCTTATATTGCATGATGATCATATAGCTTCCGCACCTTCAAGGATTCAAACCTACAACGATTTGTTCGTGGAGTCACAAGTGTTGAAGTCTGGTGGAGTAGTCCGTTAGCATTGAAATTCGGTGGTGGGTTCTAGTGGCGGTCAAACACAGGAGTTGGTGCACGTGGATTCGGTAAAGACATGCTTACTACTATTGATTGTGGGTGCAACGTTGGGGTTGTAAGATTTTTTTGTAACCAACGATTTTATAGTGTTTGATTTCATAGACCCAGAGTGGTCTCGTAGTTTTTACCTAATTTAAAAATTTTCACGTAAAAATCGCTGTCTTGTGTGTGTTTGTGGTTAGTTTATTTTTTACTTGCGTGGTTGATGGATTTAAGTTTATTTGCTGCGTTTAGTTTATTTAAAAAAATTAATTAGTGTAAATCAGTTTACAAATAAATTTTTACAATTGGTATCAGAGCAGGAATATATATATATATGTAAATTTTTTTGCTATGATCCATTGACTGATTTACAATAAATGAATTTTCTTAGAAAATGCGCTTCAATTGGTAGACCACCCCTTGTTGATGGCCATAATTACCCTTTTTAAAAAGTTAGGATAAGAGCGTTTTTAAAATCTATTGACGAAAGAATTTGACTTTCCATTGTTAAGGGTTACAAACCTCGCACCAGTATTGTTGATGAAGAAATCGTTCTTAAGCCCGTGACTAAATAGGACAGAGTTAATTTTGAGAATGCAGGCTGGAATAGCAAAGTTATAAATACTATTTAGTGGAGTCACACAATATGAGTTTCGTATAATTAGTACATGTGTCTTGGCTAAAAAGGTATGGAATATTCTTTAAATCACTCACGAAGGGATTGACACTGTAAAAATCTTAAAACTTCAACGTTTCACAATAAATTTTAAAACTCTACTTATGAAAGACGATAAAAATTTTGACGATTTTTATGCAAAATCAAGTGATATTGTGAATGTCTCGTTTAATCTTGATTAAAAAATTTTAATTTCTAAAATTATTTGAAATTTTTTTAGATTTTTACCCGAACGTTTTCAATCAAAAGTCACAGTAATAGAAAAAAGTAAAAACATTGATTTTATTTCTGTTGAAGATTTAGTTGAAAACCTGTAAACTTATAAGTTAAATTTTCAAAACAAAAAGGTTTCAAAAAATCTAGCTTTCTCTTCAGCTCAGGGTTCTGTAAGCGACTCGGATGATGATTTAGACCCTGAGATGATGGCTATTTTTGTGAAAAAATTTAAAAAATTTTTAAAAACTAAAAAACCTAATCAGAAAAAAAAAAATCACAAAAGAAGCACGGTAAAGACAAAACCAAAAATATGTTCAAGTTTATTAAAAAATGGTCGAAAGGCTAGATTTATGAAATTCAATGCTATGAATGCAAAAGATATTGACATTTGGCTAAAGAATGTCTGAACTTTCTTAGAAAGAAATAGAAAGAATTCACAGTCACTTGGAATAAGGAAAGTGAACCCGACACGAGTGATGAGAAGGAATCTGATTATGATAATGGTGGAAATTTTTTTTATTATTTAAAAAAATTTTTGTGGGTGACTTTATTAAGGTTTTAGTACTCTTTCTGTGCATTATTTTATTTGGCTGAAATTTCATATTTTAGGTTTTAAGATTAACTATCGCACTATTTTTTTGGGTAATTTAGTTTATAGTGGATAGAACACTTTCAGAAATGAGTCTATTATGTACACCTCTTGAACATTGCTGGATGCAAGGATCTTTCGCAGTTTGATTTCTTTATCTATGGGTCTCTCTTATCTTTCAGTTGTCTAAACATTTCACAAAATGACCATATAGTGGTGGCTCACTTGATATTATTGTCTACACTCCTTCTTTTGAGTCGGTATATTTGGATTGAGAAAATGGTTACCTATGCAGACTTTGTCTTTTCGTATGTACTAGTGTGCTACCTTATTTTTTTTGTGTCAATAATCTGCTTAGAAAATGGCTACCTATACAAATCATACTTTTGTGTTCGTACTAGTATAAAAGTTGCCTGTGAAAGCTTGAAAAAAAAGGGGCAAGAAAAATTTACAGTCTCTAGTTGAGGGGGAGTTTGTCTAAAGTAAATTAGGTCAAAACTGGTTTGACTTTGTGCAAGTCTTGATTTATGATAAATAAATGTGACTCGACCATATAAATTCTATATAAGATTTGACCTTAAAGTCTGAAAATGTTTCAAGTCACACACACACTGCTTCATATAGAATCTATTAGGATTATGTTTGTTCATATATAAATATAGCTTATTTTGAATTCTGTATGTATTTTTGATCAATCAGACTAAACTATGTGATTTTAAGTGAATGAACATATGCATGGGTCTAGTACTTATTTTTTAATCTTGTTCCCTATTCAAAAAGTTTTGTGTTATTTCTCTTGGGTTTGGTTGTCAATTTGTGCCAAAAAGGGGGAGATAGAAGTGTTTGAGGGGGAGTAAGTGATTACTTGTTTTGGGAGTATTAAGTGATTAATTGTTTTTGCATATTTTTTTTGCTAGTTTTGTTTGAGAGAGAGTTTGTTTTTTGTGGAAGTGCTTTGTTTGTGTTGAGTCAATTTTTTTTTTTGTATCGTTCTGTTAGCTTGTTTAAATGGATTAGTTGATTTGTTGAATTTTGTCACAGAATTGCCAAATGATGAGATTGTTACGAATTTTGGCTTTGGTCTAATTCGGTTTGAGTTTGGCAAATTTGTGACAAATGATTATTTACTTTATTTATTTTATTCGTTGATATTTTTACACTTGTTCTTGTGGAATTGTGGTTTGATATTGTAGAGCAGCAAAAGAGGAACAGAAAAAAGTGAAAAACTAGTAGCAGTATCAGACCGCTTGATAGACCGATCGATCGGTCCATCAAGCGATTTTTAGCAACTCTCGGTTTCTTAGTCTGCAACAAATTACCGCAAGGCTGAAAAGATCGATCGATCGGTCAAGTGCGCGAGGAACAGTTTTTTTAAGTTCAGCAGTTTAGGTTTTTATTTTTTTATATAAATAGGCTGTTAGGGGTTTCTTGTAGGAGTGCCCCCTCCTTATCTTCTGAAACCCAAGCCGCCAAGTGTTCTTTTTAGTTGATTAAGAAGCATCATAAGTCAGCCTATATTGCTTGATGATCATATAGTTTTCGCACCTTTAAGATATCATCAAGGATTCAAACTTTTAACCATTTGTTCGTGAAGTCGCTAGAGAGGAGTCTCAAGTGTTGAAATTTGGTGGAAGAGTCCGTCAGCATTGAAGTCCGGTGGTAGGTTCCAACGGCGGTCAAGCACAGGAGTTGGTGCACGTGGATTCGGCAAAGACAGGCTTACTACTATTGGTTGTGGGTGCAACGTTGGAATTATAAGATTTTTTTTGTAATCAACAATTTTATAGTGTTTGATTTCCTAGACCCAGAGTGGTCTCGTGATTTTTATCCGATTTTGAATTTTTTATGTAAAAATTGCTGTCTTGTGTGTATTTGTGGTTGGTTTATTTTTTACTTACGTGGTTGATTGATTTAAGCTTATTTGGAACGTTTAACTTATTTAAAAAAATTAATTAATACAAATCAATTTATAAACAAATTTTACAATATCAAATCCTAATGAGGCTCACATAACTCCATATCACCGGATATAATATAATGGAGATATTGTGGTATTGTATATTTTGAGGCTCAAATATTTAAATTAAGTTGAGCTTGCTGTTTAGGAAAAAGTTGAAATTGGCGTGAGGAAGATATTTGAGGGTAATATAGGTATTATAAGATTTGGATGAGGGTAAATATAAAAAAATTAATTTTTATTCTTAAAAAAAAAATACAACATTTATTCATATCCGTTCATAAAAAAACATGGTATAAGATATGTAATACATTTCTAGAATTATATCTATTGTATTTCATATTACTCTATATATCCAAAGATATTTTATATTTTTTAATTTATCTCTAATCAAAAAAAAAAAAAAATCTCAATACTTGATTTCAGGTACCCCTACCGTTAAGGAATGTGGGGAGGGTGTTCTGCTTTTTAAGCACGACACCATTCCGAATGTGTTTTTATAATCAGATCAGTTTATTACGTAAAATTTATTTGATTTTGTTATTTATTGATCAATTTAGGTTGATTCGATACATGTAATTAAGTGATCGCATAATATTGATTTATAAATTAATAAATAAAAAATATAATTTTGAAAAAAAAACTATTAAATAAATGTTATTCAATCACTTAGTTACAAGTATCGGATCAATCCAAATAAATAACAAACTTGATGAACTCTACGTATTAAATAGATCCAATTATAAAAAAAATATTTAAAAAAATATTGTGCTTAAAAACATAACACGATACTATACTTTTAAGCACAACACACCGTTTCCACCATTAAGAGTGTTGTTAGATTTATATGAGTACTTTGGGGATTAAAGTATCTATACTGTTTAGGATTTTTTTCTTCCTTAGCAATGTAGATTATAATCCCTTAATACTTGGGATTTGAGAATCTTTCGTATCAATAATGTCAGAAATAATAATTTATTTTATTAAATTAATATTTTAAATAATATAGTATAATCACAATAATTGATGTAATGAGTTTTACATAAATACTATTTAAATTTCATAATTATAATTGTACAATAACATTTAAAATATTAATTTAATAAAATAAGTTAGTATACAAGTATTATTGCTCCCATATTGAATTGGTTTCCCCTTCTATAGAGATTGAACAGGCATGGATCCTTGACAAGGAGTGTTTCTTTTTTTCCTTTTTTTTTTTTTTCTTTTTCCAATATAATTGTTTGGATTGGTTGATATCTTCTTTTGTTTGAGTCGATCTTGTGGCCTTTATTTTCTTGAAGTGGTAACTCAGTTTAAATTTGAATTTTTTTACTTAAAGTTATTTTAAGTTAAAAAAAGTAAAAAATTGATTAAATTTTTTTTTGAAATGGCTTAAATCCAAAAAGGTAATAAGTTAAAAGGTTTGCCAAAAATAATTGTTATAATTTTTTATTTATACATAACTTTATATTTAACATAAATTTTATTTGATAAATTTTAATGACTAAGTGATACAAATATTATTTTTATAAGAAAGTAGATGGGCATAATAAAAGTTATAATATTTTTAATATATATAAAAATATTTTAGGCTAATAAGTAAAAAGTCAAAAAAACTAAAACCTAATAACCAAAAAGATAAAAAAGTTAAAACCAATGTATACCAAAAGGCAAAAATTCAATGGTTGCCAAACGAAATAAAATAAAATTTTAAATTTTAAGCAAAAAACTTTAGACCCTACTTTAAGTTGGGAGCCAAAAGAAACCTAAAGTAAGAACTAATTAAGAACCTGTAAGTTTGGAGAGAGAGAGCTCATCATCCCAAACTGGCCAAGTAAATGTTTGGACTGTTTGCTAAAGTTATTATTAATAATTTTTAAATTTTTACTATTAATTTTAGTTATAATTAATGAATTTTTTTAAATACCTATAACTACTGCTACAACTTATAATTTTTTTTTCTATTTCAGTTATAAATTACAATATTTATCAAACACTCAAAAATTTTATTATAAATTACAATTTATGAGCTACAAGTTTCTGTAATATCAAACACCACCATTGTATGAAATTGCGTAATTGCTTGACTAATAATGCTATAGTGACCATATTTTAGTAATTACAATTGAGTATCACATGATGTGATATTTTAGTCATCAAATGTGATTATCACGACATTACTATTACTTCAATTAGGTTTGTGGTGAGTTTGTGCTGGTATTTTAACAATTCTAATTTTTCTCGAAATTAGCTTACTAAAGAAGCGATGGTCAAATTCCTGTATTCTTTTTTTAGGATTTAAACATCAATTCTCTTAAAAGTAATCGAAAATTTTATTCATAAAAATAAAAAATAATTAACACAGAAAATTTATGTGATTCGACTTATACTGGCCTACATCTACGAGTAAAAGAACAAATATTTTACTATATCATATGTGAAAAAGTATAAAAACTCATTACGATCTATCATCTATTCTTTCAAATTTTCTCAGCTAATCACCCTAAAACCCCCACTCTTTATATACACCAAGAAAACTCTAAAGAATCATAAATTCATATAATATTAAACTTTATACAAATTGAATTCCTATTGGATTCCTATCCCACCCTAACTCTTAGACATATAAATTAAATATAATAAAAATCTGAATATTTAAAATACAAGACAACTAACCCAACATACTTTAGCTTTGCTTAAAATAGAAAACAATTGAACAAAAAAAATTAAAAGTTAAGAAAAGAAAAAATATTCATTAAAATCTTTATAAGTTTTTTTCTTCCCATTTTTATTGGATGTCTAAATTTAACCCAAAATTTGATATTTTTTAATATATTTCTCGTTATAAAAAATATAAAATTTAAAAATAAATTAAAAAATAAAATTTTAAAAACAACAAAAAATCAATTTCCAAAAAACCATCTTAAAAGTTTAAAATTTAGATAAATTACACTGATCTCCCTTGAGATTTATCAAAATATTAACCACCTCCTATGTGGTTTTTAAAATGCCACTAACCTCCCACATAATTTAGTTTTTTTATCAAATTAGTCAAACCGTCAATATTTTCGTTAACTTTAACAGAAAAATTATTTAAAAATAAAAAAAAAATTATTTTCTAATTATTTTTTGTGTTTAAAACATTTTATTATTATAATTAAAATAATTATTTTCGAATTATTTTTATTTTCTAATTTACTAATCTTCCATGAGGTTTACCAAAACACTGTTTTTTAAAAAAAATAAAAGTAAAATAAA
>JAOTRH010096670.1:0-16180 GCA_034768845.1 Heliamphora exappendiculata
TATATGAGAGAGAGAGAGAGAGAGAGAGAGAGAGAGAGAGAGTATATAGAATTAATACACTTTAATTAAGTCTAAGATTTTTCAAAATACTTATAACTTTTAAAAATAAGATTTTATGTGATAGTTTAAAAGTATACAAAACTTATTCCTAAACAAGTACAAAAAATAAAACCCTTACTAAATCTCTTATTTTTCTTTGATATCTCGTAAAGGTTTGAATCAGTTTATAAATATTTTGATCAATTTTTAGATGATTAATTCAACGAGACTTTTATCTGAATTTCTACCAGAGATTCCATAGATACAAAGAAAGAAGCACGGTGCCAAATGCCCAATAGATGGGGCTCAGTGCAAAAAATGAGAAGGCTAGAATAGAAATTTGATACGAGGCAAAAAGATACAGCTAGTAGCAATGTACATAGAATACAAGAAATGGTATGCGAACCCAGAGGTGATAGAGGCATTGGAAGAGCTGCGCGTGATGGAGTTTGCAAGCTCCTTCTGTCTGGTAAAAGAATAATTATTCAATACTCTTGGAATAATATTCTATTCAAATTACTGGATAACACATCTTCACATGTTGAATAAAATAATAACAAAAAGTAATAAGTCCCACTAAACATACAAATAATTATAAAGTTAGAGCACCACTTAAGCTTGCTCTAAGAATATTAAATATTTGCTCTCAAAGAAGATACACTTAGAAGGCGATGCCCTTACCATCATTCAAGCAACAAAGGCCCCCAAAGTTAAACATGTCATATTTTGAGCTACTAAAGTTTTAGTAAGAAATCTCAAAATTTTTGTTTGGTCGCACATTCGGCATCAAGGCAACTAAGTCGCACATGCCCTTGGAAAACTAGCCTTAGAGAGGGAAGGGATCAATATATTGAAACCGAATTTGCTAACATTATATCTGAGCCCCAATTAGAATGTCTAAACTTTTTTTAAATATAAAATAGAATAAATTTAAAAAATTGACTGTTTGAGATAATGTTAATTTTTTATTAGAAAAAACTTAAGCTTGTTTGTGATGTGAATAAAGTTTCAAAATTTTTAGATATTAAATTTGTTCTCTTTTTTTTTTTTTGGGACTTTAAGCTAGTTCGGGATGCCAATTGTTTTTTTCTATAATACTTTTTGCAAAGAGAGTAGGGCATTCCACTGGATAATGACTTATTTGTTTATATTTTTATTATTTAATTAAATTATCATATTTTTTATACTCCTCTTATCGATACGAACAAAAAAATGTAGATATTTTTTACTAAATATAAAATAAGTTTAGTAAGAGTAAAAATAGGCTAATAAGTAAGATTTTATGTTACTTATTTTTTTTTTTTAGATAATTGATTTTTTGTCATTTTTTGATCAATTTTTTAAAATTTTTTTGATTTCTCATTTTGAGACGATTAAAAAAAATGACTGAAAAGACAAAAAATAAAAAAGGCAAAAACATCTGAAAAGAGAATATATAAAAGTCAAAATCACACAAATTAGTCCAAACGGGGTCTTTTTTTTTTTTTTTTCCGGAAGGCATTATCCTTATTTTGTTAAAATGAGATAGGCATTTTTTCCTTAAAAAAGAAAAATACAAATAAACTTTGTTCTTTTACCAAACACCCCCGACTTAAAAGTGAGTTTTCAGAAGAAAAAAATCACCAAAAAACAAAGATTAATCAAACGAGCCTAAAAAACGCAGGCACAGTAACTAAATCACTATACGGTGATTCCAATGATCTTGAAAAAGGAACGGTAATAGTTCTTCCGATCTATCTAAATCACGATGTCGACGTGACATCAGAGTTCTAATCAACCCCAAAAAATTATGGAATATTTTAGAATTAATCAACCTTTTAGACCTCATAAAAAGATGAATCTAACCAAACTAATTTACTTAGTTTTAATTTCATTGTATAAAATATAAGATTATAATTGATTTATCCATAATTAAAATATTACGCTACTTTTTTTATTATATGCAAATAAGCATTAGCTTTTAGTAATCCAATTAACTAATATAATTGTAGATTAATTATGTTTAATAACCGAATATGAAAGATGTAATTTACGGTAGCTTCTAAATGTTATCTAATTATTATGAGATCTTTATTCATATATTGAATATGAGTAATTTGGTGTCTCACCAACTAAGGATTAACAAGTCCTTGGAACTCTATCTTGATAAGTTTCACTCACTCACTCAAAAGATAAATTGTGACTCACATTTAAATACAATAAATGAGATTGTATTAATGAAAAACACTCACATTCTTTATAGCAAAAAATTTACAATAAATGAGAAGGTAAAGAGAGATGAGTAACAAGAACTGAAATTACAGCAATAAATGTGAGCTTGAGATTTCTGAGATTGATTTGAATAATGGAACAGTGAATACAAGTCTCCAACCTTCTTAAACGCTGAGAAGTTACTTCTTATATAAGTTTTTGTGTATTCATAACCGTTGGAGGTAGGTGGGAGCAATAAATGCCAAAAATTCAGCCGTTGAGATCTGCCGCGATTTGAATTTTCGTTGCCGGTGTTGACACAAATACCTCCGGTGTCGACACAAAGTGTCTAAGGTAGGATCCCTTAAGTGGTTGAGTCGACACGAATTTTCTAAGAGGGCGACACAATTTTTGCATTCTACCTTTCAATATTTTGGTGTCGACACATTTGAATCTGGTGTCGACTCGTTTGAAACTTCAACATTCGTAGAACCATTTGTGCCGACTTAACTTGCCTTTGGTGTCGACACTAACTTTTTGCAGAAAGTCTCAAAACTTTTGTGTCGACACGTTTTGTTTTGGGGTCGACACCAACATTCTGCAGACAGGCTCAGGACTTTTGGATCGACACATTTGGACTTAGGGTCGACACCAAAAATCTGTAGGAGGTCTCGGTTATTTTATGTCGATACAACTTTTATTTGTGTCGACCCAAACTTTCGGATACCAAAAGTGATGATCACTTTTGTGTCGACACAAAATTGATTTGTGTCGACTCAAATTGAGTCCTGAGAGTTTCGGCTCTTTTGTGTTGACACAAAACTTGTTTGTGTCTATACTAACGCTTTGATACCTGAAAATTAATTTGTAAAACAGTTAGCGTGTCAAACCATTTGATCAAAAAGTATTGACACACTTGATAAATTTCAAGTACACTTTGTTTTAAAAGTATTTGACTTAATTTTCAATTTGGTTCAACACAAAATATTCTTATAAAAGAATACTTAAGTGTTTTAATTTTTTAAAGAGATAAGTCATTTCTTTTTGGTTAAGGTGTCAACTTAATTGTTCAAAATATATTAACACTTTTATTTTAAAAATATAAAATATTATTCATTTAAATCTATTTATTCTTAGAAAATAAATTATAAAAATTATCAAAATCAAAATAAAAAACTCTTGGATTAACACTTTCTAAGACCCAATTCACCCTCATTTTTAGGTTACCTAGAACTAACATGAAAGTTTAAGTACGAAGTTTAAAGGTTCATTTTAAATCAACAACCCAACAAAATCTAAACACCTAAAAATGATAGGGTTGTAAACTGTTTTAAAAAGGGCGATTTAGTTTGCGATTTATCCATCTCTAGCCACTGTTTTTTTTATTTATTCCCGTACTTTAAGTTATTTGTTTAAGCAATCAACAAATTACTCATTCCAGTATTTATTTTGTGTTTCGATTATCCCTCACAAATTTCTCAGTTAATAAGGCCCCCGTTTGACAACTGTCCTAAAAGCGGATGTTTTTCCATTTTGCTTAAAATCAAAAAAGTTAAGAAGTTTTATTGGAGAACCCAAAGCTTTTTGACCTTTTTTCTTTTTTTTTCTTTACATAAAATAGTCTTATATAATTTTTTTAAAAATATTGTAACTTTTATTATACATATCTATTTTTTATAAAAATTATATTTTTAAAATTTTTTCGTCAAAATCTATCAATTAAAATCTATATTGAATATAAAATTATGTACAAATAAATTTTTATTACGGAATTTGGCCATAGCTTTATTCGTTTTAGTTTGACAAATCTGTGACAAAGTATTTGACAAATGATTATTTAAATTATTTATTTTATTCATTAATATTTTAACACTTACCTTGTTCGAATTTTGATTTAATATTGCATGGGCAGCGAAAAAAGAGCAGAAAATATCAAAAAATTGCCCACGGTGTCAGATCACTCGACAGACCGCTCGAGCGGTCCATCGCACCTCTCGGTATCTTAAATTATGCTACAAAATACTGCAAGCAGGTCTTCACCTCTCGAACGGTGAAAAGACTGCTCGAGCAGTCAGCGACGATAACAATTTTTAATTGCAGTCAACGGGCTAGATTTTTGGATGTATGCTATAAATATGACTGCTAGGATTTCATATTTGGTGCATCCATTATTATTGTTATACTTTCTAATCGCTAGAGTGCTTCTAAGGTTATTCAACATATACTCGCAAGTTAGTCTACAACTCGATAAATATTTAGTTTTCGCGCAGTCAAGTCAATCATCAAAGATTCAAACATTCAACAATCTGTTCGTATTCGTAAAGTCGCTTGAGAGGATTCCCAAGTGTTGAAGTCTGGTGGTGGGTTCTAGCGGCAATTAAGTACGGAGTTAGTGCACGTGAATTTGGCAAAAATAGGCTACTACTATTGGTTGTGGGTGCAACGTCGAAATTATAAATTTTTTTTGTAACTAACGTTTGATATAGTGTTTGATTTTCTAGACCTAGAGCGATCTCGTGATTTTTACCCAGTTTAGGATTTTTCAAGTAAAAATCGTCGTCTCATGTGTGATTATGGTTGTTTTTTTTTCGCTTATGTGTTTGATTGTTTAGTTTTATTTGTGGCGCTTGACTTGTTTAATTAAATTGATTAGTCCAAATCAGTATACAAACGAGATTTTTCAATTTTAAAAAATGATAACAACTTATTTCTTATTTAAAGCCACCATTTCAGTCAAGTTTATTGGTTTATTGAATTTTGGCTCAAAATTACTTTCACAGTTTACTAAATTAAAATTTTTTATTTATTTAATTTAAAGTAATTTTTTAAAAAAAATTTACTTAAAACTAAGTTGGCAAACGAAGCTCAGGCGTCTAATTGTCATTGTTAAGGAAATGATGAAATTCGGTTCGTCAAATTTATATATCTTTTTGAGTAAAAACCACAATGTGCATATTAATTGTTGCACAATTACACTTATATCCTTCTTCTTCTTTTTTTTAGCAAAAATAACATTGCACATGCACCAGTTAGGCATGTCAAGCCTAGTCCTACAAAGGGGTCTGCTTGTTCAAATTTATTAGGTCAGAATTTTTTGGTTAGCACAAACTGAGAATAGAATTATGGAACACTACGTTCATAGCTGAAATCTAGTCTCTATAACTCGTGAGGAATAGATTAATATTCGAAAATGTCAGGATCAACTCCGCGGAGATAATTTACATGGCCAAACTGAGAATAAAATTATGATCGAAAGAAATTTTGAAGAATAAAATTACTAAGGTAGAACAGATTATTTTCAACCTAGAGGCAGTCTTTCGCTAAGGGCTTAGGTCGTTTAAGTTGGTTTATCACCAATTAGGAATATGACACTGTTATAACTCGTATTATTTTGTTTTCACTACGTGTCAGGTGTAAAAGAGTCTCTGTATGTTTTTTCATATATATAATATGTTCTTTTACCTGTTCAAAAAAAAAATTTGTGCATAAACAAGATTCGAATAGAAAATCTCGATATAATAAGCCCAATTAATCAATATGTTATGAGACCATGTTTGATAATTTAGATAGAATTATATAAGATGCAAGAAAAATAATAATATTGTGAATCCCATAATTTTTTTATACTAAAAAATTATGAATAAAATTATGTATATTATGAGGAATTTAGTATAATTTAAATTAGAGTGGGATAAAAAGAAAATAGATGAAGTTATAGAAGTATTACTGTTTGTTAGATAAGTAAAGAAAACAATCTAGAGGGAGGACCAATCTTGAATAATTTGGGGATTTAGGCACACATTTTTAAAAGGCCCTATGAATCTTCAACAAAATGGAAATTTTTTTATTTGTTCCTTGTTACTAAAAAAATTATCAAGAGCATCTACTGGAGTTTAATTAATTAGTTCACTTTTTGCCTTTTTTCTTTTATTAAATCCAAACAAATACCTTTTAGAAGGTATTTTTATAAAGATATTCAAATAAAAGAAAAAACTTAGAGAAATTAATTTCACATGAAAAAAATTTAAGAATGCTCACAAGTGAGACAAATCATATAATAACCCTGTAAATAAGAAAATAAATCACTAAAGCAGATACAAATTAGATGCATAATGCATTATGCATACAAAATAAAAATAAAAATAAAAACAAACAGTAGAAACGAAAATTTTGTATTTATCCAAAAGACAAAAAAAAAAAAAGAACTTGTCTGGGTTGGGCCCCATAGTTCTAAAAAACTTTTATAGTTTTACTTAACAATTTTATATAACACCTGATAAGGGACATTAGAAATTTAGAACTCTATTTTTTTAAGAAAAATTAGGTGTCCAAGGCGTTGCCTTGTGACCTTAGCCATAGGCCGTCTTTGTCCGGAACTTGATATTAATAATACATGCAAAGATGCCTGATACCAATAATTCCTAGAATGTTAAGTAATTTGGCAAAAATCTGTTCTGGAATACAAATACCAAAATTTAAATTTCAAATGGCAAAAATTGAAAAATGAGTCCTATATATTCTCTAATTCAATCTAAACCCCATGTAATTTAAAATAACAAACAAACCCTAAAGTCCAACTTCCCTCATTGTGGTTTGTTAGACTGCAAAAGTGGTGGTCTCCCTTATTGGCTCTTTCATTCCAAAGGGTGTTTTTAGAATTTCACTTCAACTGTAGCTTTTCTAAAATGGGAAGATATATAAAACATATAGTTGAGCACGAATTAATTCTAAATAACATATTTAGTTTCGAACCATTAAGCTAATTAATTTGCTATACATTCAAGATTGATATAAATAACGAAGTTATCACTTTTTCTAACAGTTTAAGTTTCTAGATGAATTAATTATTAATAATTTAATATATGTGGTATCATATCAGACAATAGATTATGGGTTTAAGCCTTACTATTCACTATAATTAAAAAATATTTGCACGTGTTTGGCCGAGTTATAAAAAAGAGTCAAGCTATATGTGAAGAATAATAATAATGTTTTGAAACTAAAAATATTCTCTAAAGAATTATCCAAACTGAACTCTAGCTAGTTCAATTTGAATCTTAATTTGATTCCCTAGACCCTCGTTACCAATTAAATTTCAATTCAATATTCCTGCCAAAGTACATTAAATGGTTGTTTTGTTTTTATGTTGTCCCATAAATTAAATCAAATCACTGAAATAATTCAAAAGAATTAATATATTGATACTGCTAGTCTAGTTTATCCACGTGAATCCCTAATCCTTAAAATATAAAGCATGTTGGTCCATTTCAATTTAATATTCAAGAATGCAAATATTCGGATAATTTATTTGCTAAAATATCTCATATAGATCTGTGTTTCCCCATTCAAATCTTATATATTTTAATCCCTCTCTAGTGATCTTCTCATGGTGGGTCTAATTGAATGGATTCGTAGCGAGGAGATTATTATTACCAATTTTTTCTTTAAGTATTTTACATCTTACTTTTTATAAGATTAATTATTTAATGAATATATAATTTTCCTTCAATTAATTGCATCGAAACATCGAAAACGTAATATCATGGGATTTGTAATCTAATCTAATCTCATGCCTATTTAGTCAATCAATATGCTAATTGTTCCATTTCAATCGCACCTATGGAAGGTATTTGTTTGAATTTAATTTTTTTTAAACTAAAGTTCATACTTTAGTAAAAAGTTTAAAAAATTTTTAAATTGTTGTTCTTCTAGCTTCTAATTTTAAATTAATAAACATAAATTTTATTACTTAAAATTATAAATTTGCTGTTGTAACAAATATTTATAAGTTCAAAATGAAATCATAATAATGTTTTTTTGCCTATTATTTACAAGTTAATAATTTTAGCAACACGAACACCCTCCTGATTTGAAAATGTACAAAACCAAAAAAAACAAAATTTTGTGTTAAATGGAATCGTCTTAATTAATTATCATCGATCAACCAACAAAAAGGGTTACATTTCGAATTTAGAATAAGTTAAGTGGCACACATATGCTTTTTTTAAATATATATTTGGGTATCCGAACTATCTTATTATGCACACTCAAGAGTGAAGATAAGCTCAGGAGTGAAAATAAAGGGATGGGGCCAAGGGGTCACGGCCACCTGACTTTTAGAGCTTATTTTGTAATTATATAGTATAAGATTGAAACAGAAAAATAGAAAAATTAAGTACTAAATGACACTCAAAAGTGAAGCAAAAATTATTCTATTGATATAAAAAATATTTCCTAGAATTTTCACCTATCTCTAATGTATGTGTATCAATTTTGGAAAGTTAGCCTCTCAAATTTCAAAAGACTGAATTAAGAAAAAACTGAAAGTAAAAGTATTTTTATGTAGTTTCTTATCATCACATCTCTAAATTAAGATTGAATTGATGTTATTTTTTTTTTAATTTTTGTATACTAAACATAGTTTCATTATTAGCTTAATGTTTTTAAACGCAGTCTTGGGTCATTTGAAGTCAAAATCCTAGCTTCGTTTCTGTGTGCACTTTAACTAATTTCAAAATCTTGAAGTTAACAACCGGACTGACAAATTATTTTTTATTTATTTATTTATTTTTTTGTAACCTAATTTAAAAAGTATGGAGCTTGATTTGTCAACAACCAAGTGGGTTTGGTGAGCTGTTTGCACCACCGTAATTCTCCACAGCCTATTGCTTTAATGTAGCTAATGTTTTCCTTCATGTCACGTTCGTATCAGAGAAAGAGAAAGAATATGACCCATTAGGAACCTTGTTTCTTTCTTATATATATATAATGTTTGAGCTTTTTGAAAAAATTTACGGCCCAAATTGGATTTAATTTTAATATAAATATTTTTAAAAAAATATATATATTAATGATTTTGAATGGATCACAAGTGCTAGTTGTTATAATTTATAAGTATTGGTCTTAAGTTCAAGTGCTTTTACTTTTTTTTGTTCATTTTTTTAAGTTACAATAATTTTAATGTTATTTTAAGCAATCGAGAATTTTAATTATTTAAAATGTTAAATAATATAAATAGAATATAAAAAATAAAAGTTATGATTAAAATATACTTAAGTCATAATTTTTTAATCCTAAAGTATTACTTTTTATTTTACCAATTATAGTCAAACACAAAATATTAAATAAAAAAATTATTGTTAAAAACTTATAATATATAAGTTAAAAGCTTGATATATAAGTGGTACTATGTTGTATTTAATTTCTTTCACGAATTTTATTTTGTTAAAACTCGAGTGCAAACATATTTAGTCTATTTAAATTTTTATAAATAATTTTAAAATTTATCAGGATCTCATATCTCAAACTTGTTTTGGTCTCCAAAATTTTCAGAACCGGCCCTGAATTATATTAATGTCAAGTAATTTTCGAAATAAAATTGCCCTTAATACTCACACGTTCTTTAGTACATCTCTCGCTACCTCATCGATCCTTTTATATTCGGCTATGTTGTTGACAATTGACGACCATTTTTGGGGAACACAAGGATTTTTTTTTTGGCAATCCTCCATTGACCTCGATGAATAGTTCATTCCAACACTAACCACACGCAATAGACAAATTTTATTATTAGTTTAAATTTAAATACTAAAATTTATATATAATATATAAAATTATACTATATCTACCACTATTATCTCGTTCTGTGCCATGACCACAAAAAAATCAAATATTTTTTTTTTGTATTCGAACAATTAAAATTATTTGCTTCAATTTCAAGGGTCTCCAGAAATGATCTAAGGAAATTCAGCAAAAAGTGTCGTCGAAAATTCGCTCAAGTTGGTAGAGATGTTAATGTGGAGAGTCAAATAGGTATTTTGGTTCAATTTGAACTAATAAATTTTAAGAGTTAATATTTATTTATTTACTCTTAAACTAAACCAAATGCCTACATTTTTAAAAAAAAAATTGTAGACCTATATATATTAGTATTCTACTTATATATATATATATATATATATATATTAGATTAATAATTTTTAAACTTTTATATAAGTAGAATACTAATATAACTTAGAGTTAAAGTTTTTGAACCGCATTATTAGATTTTTTATTCAAGTTACTGAATTAATTGTTTGCTTAATTCATTACAATTAAATAATATCAAATCCATTCCTAACCCCAAAACTTTGAAGAGGGGTACAAATTTTAAATCTTATACACGCTTGTAATACGAAAATCTCGAATCATGTATATAATGCATAAAATAATATTTTATTAATTTAAAATAAATTGGTATAATTCTTTGTGGTTTACACTGGATATAACGATGAACCTCTAATTCAATTTTCGAGATGGTTGTAATTCAACAACCGAAATAGTTTGTTGTAAAACTAAACTACTTTGATGATTTCTTTATATCTTCAAATTGAGAAAATTGAAGAAATGAGCTTGATCGAGAGCTGAAAAGCTTGATATTAAACAACGATTAAAAGTGTAGACTTTGTGAGACTGGACTCTCATAGCGTGTTTGATAGAAAAATCCATAGAAGCGGCGTGTAGTTGAAGTGTTTGGTGATCTTCTATGAGAATTTTGAACAAAATTTGAGCAAAACTTCAAATGGAGAGTCTTGAAAAATGTGTGTAAATTCTCTTCGGTCAAAAGTTCATTTCTTAATTGGCGAGAGCTTCTATTTATATCTACGGGCTTAAGAGAGAGATGCCAAATTTGGTAATTTATTTAATTTTGAATTTTGATTGATTTCAGTTTTAAAATAAGAAAATTAATTGTTTATACGATGTAAAAGAATTTAAATTTGAATTTTATTTTATCTCAGCATTTTTTATTGTGAGATTTTGACGTGTGTCATTGTGGTATCCCCGTCTTTATAGACTTTGACCATTTTAACTTTTGATCAAATCATAAAAATTTGTTAAAATTTGAATTTTATTTTATCTCTCACTTTTTTATTGTGAGATTTTGACATGTGTCGTTGTAGTACCCATGCTTTTGTAAACTTTGACTATTTTAATTTTTGATCAAATTATAAAAATTTATTAATCACAATTAATCAAATTATAATTAAATTATATCAAAATTTTGATGTTTACAAGGCTAATAGATTATTATGTTTTCACAGAGTAGGTAACAAAACCCATTTTTTGAATCCCCAGATTGTTATCAAGCCTTTACAGATATTGGTGGTGCACAATAAAGAATGAGTAATCGATAGTCTCGGAGTATCATAAGACATTATTTACGTGATGTTTTTATTCAATTATATAATAAAAAACGTTCCGTATGGCACAATGTTAGCCTCACATTTATTCGGTAAGTAAAAAATAAAAATAATCTACTTAATGTGCATCGCATATTTTTTTAAAAAAATATTATATAGACAATGACACGTAGTAAGAGTACTCAATTTTTCACAAATGCAACGAGTTGATGGGCTAACCTTTGGGAATTGGGTGTTCCTCCTCGGCATGGAAATATAATACACACATATACATACACACATGAGAATAATTCAACTGCCTTTGGCTCCATGCATTCGGATCCTCCTACCAAATTTATTCTTTCTTCGCCCCATCCTGCTCGGTTTCCAAAGGCCTCTCTCTTTCTCCCTCAAGAGTATTCAAAATATTGATAAAATCATTGAACTGGTTCCGTAACACTCTGACATTTCACATGATATTATTTGTTTTAGACAAAAATTTTACGATTTTATTCTTTTTAAGGGGTCAACTATCTTTGCATTGTTCCAGCATTAGCATGTTTAACTGCGAAATTTTATTAGAGTCTTTATCACATGAAAAAATATCTCGTTGAATGTAAGGGTTCAAGAATTTTTTTTTATAACTCAAAAATTCTCTCTCATTTTCCGGTATGAGATATCAAGATATCACATGTTCGGATCACTGTAAATTGTATGATTTAATTCAATTTTTTTAAAAATAATTTGATCTGATTATAAATGATTAAGAATTGTTTATTAAAGTTCAGTTTGAAGATTATAATTCAAAAAATCGTATGAAAAAGAACTTATGAACAAAACTGATTCATTACCTATTGGGTTTTTAGCACATTTGTTTCCTTAACTATTCAAGATTTGTTTACTTCGCCCCTCATTTATTAATGGAATCTATTTGGTCCTAAATCTAATTAATTTGAATGCATTTAAGTCAAATCAGTAACAAATGTTGGGCTTATTTAAAATAATTATAAATTTTAATGCATTTGCTCCCTTAAGCATTCAAAATACTTTTAATGTGTTAATTAGTGTAGTGTCCTATTTTCTTACTTCTTTGAGGATAAATTCTATTGACAAGTTGACTATTTATTAGATTTTAATTTTAAATTTAATTATTTATATAGGCTATTTTATTATTATTTTAATTTGAGTGAGATATAAAGAATAAAGAATAGAGAAAATGTTAGAAAAGGAGAATGGAGAGAAAAAGAGAGATACAGAAACAATAAAGAAAAGAGATAGAAATAATAAAGAAGAGAGATTGTTAGAGAGGGAGGAGAGAGAATGTGAAGAGAACAAAAAAGAGAAAATCAAAAATAGAAAAATAATATTTAATTTGTATTTTTAAAATCATAAATTGCATATCTTTTGATATTTATTTTTAATAATATTTATATATTTAAAATCTTCTCATCAAGATCTATAAGTTTTTGCTTTTTAATTTATTATAATAAAAATGTTAAATTAAAATAATTTATTGTAATAAAAATCTTATATATATACACACACTAAGGTTCTAGTGCATAAGTTTTCACTTTTTAATTTATTTTAATAAAAATATTAAATTAAAATAATTTTAAGAAGAAAGAAAAAGAGGAGAAAAATTAAAGTGACTACAAATTTTCAAATTGAAAATGATGAATGATCATGAAAAAAGAAACCAGTAGAGTAATGTGAATTTTAAATTATACCTTCAAAATTTTACAGTAAAATTAATTATATATAGAAAAAAGGCAATTTGGGTAAAAATTAAATTCATTCAACTTTAATTTAAAATATATATATATATATTTTAAGAAAAATTTATATGTGTGCAAATAAAGTACTATTTGACATGCTACGCATTATTCTACATTACTCATCAATTGTCATATTTCTTATTATTGAAAAAGTATCAAAATAGGGATGTTTGACTTGATTTCAAGAATCAATTACATTTAAAATGAGTACCATATAACAAATACCTTACTTGCATATGAAAATTGTTGATCATTTTAGATGATATTAAGTGGGGGATCGATCTCCCTTAATGTATAATAAGTATACACTCGCAGACATAGGGGCAAACAGAGGCCACATGGTCCTCTCAAATTTTAAAATTTTATTTTTAGTATATATAAATTTATATTATTTTATATATAATAATGTTTAGTTGATATTTTTCATAAGTATTGACAGCCCCAATGATGAAATTTTGGTTATATTTGTGTGTATGTATATTATATATTTATATAATAAACTAGTTTAGTTGATGTGACATGTATGTTGTAGGATTATCTTATTCCACACTTAATAAATAGTTATAATTTATTTATTAAATTTTTTTAAAATTTTTTTTTCACTTTATTGATCTAAAAATTCAGTGCAACGACTCTACACCATCATTACTTAAAGAGCAAGTCTTGTACCTACCGAAAACGTATTTTGTGAATACTTTATATACATTTTTTTATTAAATAAATATGTTTGATATATATTTAGTTAGTTGTTTTTTAATTTTTTTATTCACTTAATAAAAATGACTTAATATTATTTTATTTGTTATATTATTAAATAGATAAGGATGTTTCATATAGTGTCATTCAAATATTTTTTATTAGTGATTAAATAATCATTTTTGATCCTGCTTAATATATTTAGACCTTTGTTGATAGTCATTTTTTATAAATTTTTTAGTTACCATGTTAAAAAAGTTTTAAAATAAAAAATTATTAATAATAATAACGTATTAACAATTTTGAAGTGCCTTTAGGCACCGGCAATATATAGTATTATACATTATACAATATAAAACTTTCGATGTGGCATTTATCTAGGTGTAAAAAATTTTACTATTGAAATGAAACAATCTTGCTTTTCTATTTGTTATCTCTCATCTCTCATATTCTTCTTTGTAGAAAGGTAAATATAATTCTCCTTTTACAAATAAAAAAATAATATAATTTTTACTTTTGTTATTTTTTTATATTTGTTTACATCCATAAATTTAAAAACTAATAAAATTATATTTTTAATTGAGTGCAGTAACATTGGCTAATTAATTAAATATTAAATTATTGATATTATTTTTTATTTTACTCTTAAATTTGTAAAATTGAATTTTTATTATATAATATAGAATTTTTGATGTGACATTTATATAGGTGTAAAAAATTTAACCATTGAAATGAAACAAATAATTTTATTTGTTATTTTTACTATTTTTTCTTATTTTTTTACCTTTACAAATTAACAAACTGATAAATTATATTTTTAATTAAATGTCTTAAAACTGACTAATTAATTAATTATTAAATTATTGATAAGTTATTAGACTTAGTGCGACTTTTATATGATAATCAAATAATGGACAGAGTTTGAAACATTCAACGGTTTTAATTGTATTTGTATTAGAAAAATAATTCATACATTTCGAGTCAGAAAAAATATTAATTTGCGTAATTGTGTAATTACAACAAAAAATAACTTTTTTTTCTTGATGGTGGTGTTTGAATTTTTCTTAATGTTCTTGGTATTTTAATTTGTTATTTTAGTTAATAATTTTTTCTCTTTATTAATATCGAAGTTGATTAAGGTTGTAATTCTTTCGATTATTTTTTTTATAAGAATTAAATTTAAAAAAATAAAATTTAAAATTAAGTTTTGAAATACATAAGCAATTTTAAAAAAATAGTAAAATATCTTTAAGCATGAATTATACCCAATATGTGTGCATATATATATATATATATATATATATAAAACACATGTAGACGTAATGGAAAACAGATTACGAAGTGACTTTGTCCTTGTTTGGGCAAATATTATTTATTTGTTTATTTGTTTATTTTTGTTTATTTTAGTTTAAATAATATAAAATTTAATTTATTTTGTTTAAATTTTTTTTTGATATTTTGTTCATTTATTTTTATTTTTCTGTTTCATCTCAATAAATTTTTTTTTAAAAATATAATAATTTAATTAAATAATTAAAAAAATTACTAAAAATAAAAATTTATAATATATAATAAGTTAATAAATCAATAAACTAAATGAGCACCCTTTGTTTTACAAATCAAAACCCTAATTGGGTAATTCGCAGGTGAAGGAAATTTATATTTATAATATGTGTCACAGTCCGACCGCATACGACATCACATGCACCCATCCGTATCAGTTGCATGGATTCCTCTAATCACTCCCCACTCCCCAATGCACCTCTCGAGCCCACGAGTGGAATATCATCATGTGATCATTTTTTATAGTATTTTTATTTAATATTATGATAATATATTTTATAATAAAAGTATAATAACGTTTGCTTGTTGAATGAATAAAAAATGAGAAATAACTTATTTAATATGAGTTGTAATTATTTATTTTTTTAAAATATTATATATATAAAATATTAATTACATAGCATTTTGAAAATATCTTATAAATTATACATACTTATATTATTCTTTAAATATGTTTGAATCAACGAATAAATTTAAAACTGAATTGAATTAAAAATTATGTTGGGCTCATCAATCAAATTTGTTACTATGGGATTAGTTATTTCACATTTTTGTCGCGATATTGAAATTAATAATTAATCGGACAAATAAAGAATTACTAATACTTTATTCATAATATTAATAATACTAAATTCCTTTTTAGTATTATTAGTGACTTGATATTATTGTTGGGAGAATTTCTAACGCCGACATAAAATACATGCTCGGGGATCCAGAAAATACATCTTTATTGAACTTTCAACAATTTACAATAAATTG
>JAOTRH010096681.1:0-16177 GCA_034768845.1 Heliamphora exappendiculata
TTTTAAAATAATTCATAATCTCAATCTATAATATATTTTTTAAACATTTAAGACTATTAAATAATTAATTAATTAATGTTTCTATTACAAAATAGCTACGAAAATTCGGGATGTTACATGTACGTTTATAAAAAACCAGGTCAATCTGATATTTAATTGGTTTATAATATGTTGAGAATAAATTATTAAATAAATGTATCTACATCATATGACTATTAACTTGACTTTGTCTTACAAAAATTACTTACATGATGAATTCAACATAATAATAAACGATTCAAATTCAATTTTAGGATCCCCACTAAAATTATTTTGGGCTCAAAGTTCCCCTACTTCACAGCAGGTATAGATAGAAATTCAAGGTACCTTAATTTAGAAATTCGAGAAAAAGAATATGCAAAAAAATAAAAATAACAATAAAAGAAATATAAATGGCAAAAATAGTATAACAAAATATGAAGTAAACAGCAAAACAGCAACCCTTGTTTGTTATATATTTTATTTCAACTTAATGTCGAGAATTTTGTTTATTATTATTATTATTTATTTATTAATTAATTTTTTTCTTTTTTAAAATCGTTTTAACGAGATGAACTCAAAAAATAAAAGTTTTAGATCAAATTGTGAAAAAAGTTCACTAAAGACGAAAATAAATGTCTGTTTAAAATAGTTTTTAAACTTGACTTTTAAGAGATTTAACTTTAAAAAAAATGAGAAATAAAAAAAATGAGAGTGTTTGGGATAATTTTTTATAGTAATTTTTTTATTTTTTATTTTTTATTGAAATGTTTAAAATGCCATTACTTTTAGTTTTTAAGTTGTAGTGTTTGAGATATTGACACGATTTTTTTATTTTGTGAGTAGTGCTGACTTTTTTAGATAAGGATATTATAATAATTTTGTTTGAAAAAAAATTATAGTGTTTAAAATATGTATTGACTTTTTTCATTGGATTAAGAAATAAGAAAAGGTTAGTTAGCTTTTTTTAAAACCCAAACAATGCAGTTTAAAAGTTAAACTTATTTTATAAAAAAGTTAGCTTAAAAGCTAACCCAAACAAACCCTAAGTAACAAAAAATTCGTTTATTAACTTATTTTTGTCTTTTTTAATCTTTTTAATATTTTGATTAATTTTTTTAAAAATGTTTTTGACTTGTTTCCATAAAAGAAACAATAGTATAATAAAATGTGCTCTTTTATCAAAATAGGTGAGATTTTTAACTTAATAAACGGATTAAAAAATTTAAAACTTAATTTTCAACTTGCGTAAAAACGTGTTTAGCAAACACGTTTTCTATGTTTAGTAAATACGTTTTAATAGAAAATGTGTTTGCTAAACACGCTTTAAACTTAACTTCAAAAGAAATGAAATAATAATATAAAAATATATTTAGTAAATATGTTTTCTGCATTTATACATAAAGCATGTTTAGCAAACATGTTTTCAGTATAAATTTAGTTTTAATAAAAATATATTTGCTAAACAAGTTTTAATAAAAGCGTGTTTGTGTTAAAATTAATTTTCAATAAAAACGTATTTATAAAATATGTTTTATAAATTTATACATAAAACGTATTTAGCAAACACGTTTTAATATAAATTTAATAATACTTTTGGAAGACCCTGCGTTATATCACCATATCTTGATTGTTCATATATAAATGTAACTAATGTATCTCCTTCATAAAGGATATCCCATAATGGCTATGAACAGTTGTTCCAGGAGTGGCCAAATATGGCTTAGCTGATCGTATTACTGCATAGTCAACTTGAACAATTAGAACTTGACCTGATTTTAGATGTGACCCCTTTTTTAGCTATACATACATTTTCACAAATAAAGTGTCCAAGATTCATTTTTGTAGATGCCTTTTCACAATAATTGTGATGGAGAAAATACCAATTCAAATTGAATGAATTCAAAATGATGAATCAAACACGTTTTATGTTAAAATTAATTTTTAATAAAAACATGTTTAAAAAACACGTTTTCTAAATATATATAAAGCGTGTTTATCAAATACGTTTTCAGTATAAATTTAGTTTCAATAAAAACACATTTTTAGTATAAATTTAGTTTCGATAAAAGTGTATTTTCTGAACACGTTTTATGTTAAAATTAATTTTCAATAAAAGCGTGTTTAGTAAACACACTTTTCTTAGTGAATGAGTATTAGTATGGTTCATATTTTTAATAAATACAATCTTAAGGAGTTAAACTTTATGTATATTTCTGATTTAATTTTTTAATATTTTTTTTATTATCGGATCTGTTTATTACGTAAAATTTAATAAATTTGTTATCCATATAAAAATTTAAATTGACTCGACACCTGTAGCTAAGTGATCTTATAATGTTTTTTTATAACTAATATAAATAAAAGTTATAATTTAAAAAAAAAAAATTTAAACAAATGTTATTCAATCACGTACCTACAGTTATTAAATCAATCTATTTCCTTTGACAAATAAAAAACTCGATAAATTATACGTAATAAATAGATTTAATTATAAAAATATATTGAACAACTAAAAAAAATACTTTTCGTGTGAATATGTTTTTCATTAGGCATTTTACCGTTATCAAACCAATGCTGTTTTCTTCATGGATGAGGTAGTATGTGAATATGTGATGATTTTATATCTTCAACAAGTTCATCTTAAAAATTTTTAAATTTTATTTATATTTTTATTTTAATTTTTAAATATTTTTTTAATGATCGGATCTATTTATTATGTAAAATTCAATAAGTTTGATATCCATATAAAAATTTAGGTTGACTTGATACCTATAGCTAAGTAACCACATAATGTTCTTTTATAAATAATATAAATAAAAACTATAATTTAAAAAAAAGATTTAAACAAATATTATTCAATCAATTAACTACTATTATCAAATGAATCTAATTTTTTTTACAAATAAAAAACTAAACGAGTTCTAAGTAATAAATGAATTCAATTATAAAAATATATTCAAAAACTAAAAAAACACATTTTATATAAATATATTTTTCATTAAGCATTTTCAGATAAACACATTTTAGTGTCTTTCTTTGTTATGTTCCATTTTCAATTACAAAAATATTTCCGTGTCTTTTCATTAGTAAAGCTAAACAAGCTTTCAGTTTAATTACTGTATTGTATATAATATACACTTTTAGTAATTGATTTATTTGATTTTTAAATATTTTTAATTTTTTTATAAATTTTAGTTAAGTTTTTATTTTTTCATTCTTCTTGATGACAAAATATTATTAATTTTTAGTTAATTATGCAAAGTATAATTAAAATTTTATTTTAATTAAGTTCAATTTATTTTATTTTTAAATCTTTGGTTATTTCTCAAGTTTTCCGCTATCTATATTTTTGTTGATAAAATAAAGGCCCAATTTCGACTACATTGTGTAAATTTAATATATTTTTTGTTTTTTTTGAATAATTTATATTTTGATTAAATTAAAATATTTTCACTTTTCTAAATTATCTCGATAAGATGAATAAAAAAAGTAAAAAAAAATTATCAAAAGTGAAAATAATTCACTACGGATAAAAAATAAGCAACTTAAAATTTGATTTATTAGCAAATTTTTGTATTTTTTGAACTTTTTTATATTTTTGATTTAAAAAATATATTTTCGAATCGTCTTGACAAAAAAAGTTAACTGTACATTGTTTTGAAAAAATCAATATAAATATTTTTTAAAATGAGATTTCCGGTAAATGGAGATTCTAAATTTATTATGGCCCGTTTGGTAACGTTTACAGTTTTCTATTTTTGTATACAAAAAATACAAAATATATTTTTGTTTATGTTTATAAAAAATAAAAACATGTTTGGTAACATAAATGTTTAAAAATTGGTAGTTAAAGGTTACGGATGAATCCAATCAAAATTTGTTTACAAAACAAGTGACAACACATTTTTTCTGTTTCATAAAATTTTGTAAATTTTAAAAAATGTTTACAATTTTTTTAAAATAAAAATAATTACCAAACATGTTTTCGTTTACAGTTTACGAAAAAAACAAAAACAAAAACAGAAAATAGAAAATATAAACGTTACGAAATGGCACCTTATTGTTTGTTAAATAAACTTTATGAAAAGCATTTTTAGTTTTACATTTTAAATGTTAAATTTATCTTAAAAATCTAAAATTTTCAAAAATTATTGTACGCATATTTCAACACTAAAATTGTATGACTTACATGATATATGTCATAGTGACATTCGAACTATGACATACTTGAATACAGCCGCACATCATGTGCTTCCATCATTATCGGACATTTCAATATCCGATTGGTATGTAATATCAATGCTCCAATTGTGGTACAATGACGCATCGTGCAGTAAACCTTATTCTTTTCCTCCATCGCTGTCTGTTTACAAGTGAACTTATGTAACCGTTGCATGCATTTAACTTCTTCGCAAAACGATGCAAAGCCATCTGCAACTGTTAACTAGTATCAGTGGGCTTGTTCTTCCCTAGGTGTCGTGGGATTCGAACACCAACTGCTCGGCAGTCATGCACTAAGACCTCCAATTGCGTAATTTGATATTACAACTCGAATCGCATGGTATGTACACTGTTTGTACTGTAGCGAATGTTAAGATCTAGAGGGAATACAAAGTCATCGTCACCAATTCAACTACGACCCATAGCAACGAAGATGTCGCGCACTATATATGTCAACACCATGTTCATATATGTTGGATTGGTTTGATTGGCTAGAGGTATATGTATATCAATCACATCGGTTGATATTTATATGGGACTTCAGCGTGGAGTGACTGGAGAATTGCTAGCATTGGCACGTGATTTGTAGAAGTTCGTCATGAAGCCCTCTACTCTAACGTCTGACAGTATATGGATCCCACCTGCTTAGATGAAGAGTCACGTCAATAGCAAACCCTGAGAACATAGTTATATTATTTGGATTTTTAAGTATAATAGTTAGCAAAAGTCTGGATTTTCAATATTATTTTTTTAAAATTTATTGCTTTTGTTTTCTTGTATCAACAAGTATTGAAAATAGATAATGCAATTTAATGATCATTTTTCGTGAGATTGAATAGTATATATAGTTAAAATGCTATAAATGAGCATGACTCTTATTACAAGCACATATTGAACAATACAAGCATCACTTTCGATTAGTACAATCGACCGTATGTCATTTCCATATCAACCTATCATGGCCTATTGGGGCATGGCCGTCTTTCGTGCCCGGTTTGCTGACAAATACCATAATGATTCAACATACGTTGTCTTGACATGTCCATCTAATCGTGACCTATCTGAGGCTGTTCTTTTCTCCGAGTACAACTGCTGCGATCGACCCAACCCTATCCTACAGGTTTCCCATCGAAAATAAATTTGTTCACCCACTTGGAAATTAAGTTGTTCACTCACTCTCTCATTCGTTCGAATTTTGTTTTCTTGTTTTTGGCAAATGTACGATGTTCACCCACTTGGATTTTGTATCAATAAGACTCACATGCTTGCTTTTTATGGGGTTCAAATTCTTTGATGAGGGTCCAATGGTTTTGTTGCGTTCAATTTAGTGAGTCCATTGCCCTGGTCTTGCTTATGGGATTGTGTTGATGTTCACTTTGTGGTGTCTTGATAATTTGTATGCGTTAAAAATATACTTTATACAAATTCTAAAAAGAATTTTTTTTACAATAATTAATATTCGTCATCTATTCTAACATGGGACAAAGGCATACAAATTCTAGAAAGATTTTTTTTTACAATAATTAATATCCGTCATATATTCTAACACGGGACAAAGACAATTTAAATTTCTCGACTACAAATAAATGACAAATTTAGTACATATATATTAATATTTTTTACAATAATCAATATTAGATGATTGATTATTTCCTACTAATAGAGAAAAACTTAGATAACACAATGCATAAATATGATCTTTTCTAAAGATTAGAAATATAAAATGGTGATATTTTGACAACTTATTATGATATCTTCACGTAATATAAATTACACATGGAGCAAAAAAATAAAAGTAAATAGAGTAAAATTAATGAAGGAGAGTGTGTTTGAATGGTCTCCTATTTTTGTGTTATTTTTCTTTGTCTCTCTACTCTCACCCCAAACCTGTGTATATGTATAAATATTTGCTTTAAAAATGTTATTATTATGAGTTTATTTAAAGTATCATTATTACACATATAATGTATATTTTATATCTAATTTAGATTAAAATGATTTTACATAACAAAATCTTCAACTGCATAGATTACATTGATAAATTGCAAGCAAGGGTAGAGGAATCAGTTTATTACGGTAACATGTTCATAACAAATTATTATTTATTTGATAAGGGTAAAGATGGTTTATGCCAACTTTTGCATTTCAGCTTATAATTGTTGGGCACATGATTGTCATGTGAAACAGGTTAAGAAGAATCGTATGTTGGCTCGTATATGTTGGGTGTGGTATGTTTGGAAATACAGAAATTGGCATACCTTAAAGGAAATTAAAAACAACTAAGAATAAGATTAAATTAGCTTCCCTTCATGCTTTTCATTTTTGGTGAAAGAAGGGAAGCTAATTTAAGGTATGCCAATTTAATCTTATTCATAACCCTCCCCCATAATTCGAAACCAAACCCTCGACACAATCCTAGTTTTGTAGCATTAATCGATGAAAATTGATAACCAATAATATATAGCATATTTTAATCAAATATAAGGCTAAGAACACCGAGCAGAGAGAGCGAGAGAGAGCATCGAGAGAGAGACAGAAAACACAGAGAGCGAGAGAGAAACACTGAGAAAACAAGTTTGAACAATTTAAGATATAACGTTAAAAGCGTGTAAAATAAACGATGTCATTTTAATGTTAATCTAAAAGCGCGTTTGCTAATAACGTTTTAAATTAAAATATTTAATTTAAACTAAAAGTGTTTTTAACAATTACACTTTACTTAAAAACGTGTTTACTAACAATGTTTTATAAGCAAAACCTATAAAACGTATTTCGTAAAAATATTTTCAGTGAAATTTTAAACTTAAACTGAAAACGTGTTTAGTGAAATTTTAAACTTAAACTGAAAACGTGTTTACTAACAACGTTTTATTTATAATATTTTTCATTTCAAAGCATTGACAATGACAAGATGAAAGTTGGTTTACACTAAAAACGCTTTTGATAATTATATTTTTACGTAATTTGAGAATAAAATTTAAAATTTTTATTTTATTAATTAAATTTAAAAATTAATTTGGTAAAAGAGCCTAATCGGATGATTACTTAATAATTTTTTTATTAAAAATAAAAATAAATCAAATCAAATAATCAAATAAACAATTATACGCATGGATAAATTGGCATAATAGCCGGAGATTCAGACCTCCGTTGATCTCCGGTTACTTTCTGGCATTCCGACGATTAATCAGCGGTCAAAATTATTATTATTATTATTTTGTTTGACAACTTGAATAAGCAGGCTATCGACATCCGTATATGCGAACTTCGAATTTGGTTATAGTTCGGGGAGTTCTGTGATGTTTACGCCGCAGAGGAAGCCGGTTTGGCCGGGGCTGACGATAACTCCGCCGAGCGAGGCATTGCAGAGAGGCGGCAGAGATGCTGGGGCGGCAGGGACGAACCCTAGGGCTGCGGCGAAGGGCAAGGGGGTGGCGCTTGTAGATGCCCCCCCGCCCCCACTGCCGCTGGGTTCGTTGAACGGGAGCGGGATGAAGACGGTGGAGGATGATATGGAGGTCTGGAGGCGATTTAGGGAGGCGGGGTTGTTGGATGAAGCAGCAATGGAGAGGAAGGACCGGGTTGCGCTGGCAGAGAAAGTTTCGAAGCTGGAGAGAGAGGTTAGATTAAGCTCTTGAGTTTGTTGTTTGATTTTTGATAACTATTGGATGGTTTTTGTAAAGGGTTAAAAATTGAAATCTACATGTCTCGTTTACTGGCTAGTCAGTTCTAGATGTTGATCACGTGTGCGTACCCAAGAAATGGGTGAGATGTTGGTTATCTAAGGATCGGATTAGAGCAAGTCTTAAAGAGAGAAAGTTAAGAGAGTATTTTTTGTAGAGTTTCTGCTATAGAATTAGAGTGCATACTTTTGCATGTTGGTTAGTTGTTTTTTTTGTAGGAAAAATATACTTGGTATGCTTTAAGAGTCTGACCCAACCCGAGCAAGTTAGATTGTCATTTCCTTATCCGAGACATAGTTGTCAAGCTGATACGGACTTGACATTGTTAGCATTCTTTCGTGTCCCCCTGTATGTTATTTTTGTCATGACAGATTGCCCCTTTGGCCTTTGGCCTCTGTCCCCAGGCTCTGTTTGGGGTAAGGTCAACCACTCATGACACCTGACTCTAGGATTGGTTCATCTGTCTCTCACACCTCATCTGAGATGTCAGCTCTAGATGAGCATATTATGGATTCATGGGCCCAAATAACCAGCTTTAAGCTCGGCCACCGAGGTACCAAGACACGTGCTGCTCGGCACTCATTGCCAAGCTTCCTGTTCCGAGATATGGTTCTCGACCTCTTGACCTCGGCTCACATACGCTGAGCTCGGGCATATGTGCCCGAGGTGGGGAGCTGTGAACAGCTGGATGGATGACGCCGTGCTATGCTCCTCGTGGATGCCAGCTAGCCGTGGTCGATATCGGACCTCCCTCAGTTTTACTACAATTGGTATTATGGAATTCATATGCTGTTGTAGGGATTTATTTTGCTGTAGTAGAATGATTGTTTATCTGCCAGTGGTTTGAAAGATCATATCTTTATCATCATTATAGTTTTTCAGTGTCCTTTCATGTGAATTGCAGACATAGCATCATTTGCTATGGTGAATTATGAGTAGAAACTTAATCATGATATCTTTTATTAGTGTTGGGAAAGAGTGGCAAGATTCAGAATTTTGTAATGTTCTCAATTTTAGTATTTGAATTGCTTGGAACTGAGAATTTTCAAGACATTAAATTTAGGGATTCTGCTGATTCATCATTCACATTTTTTATTTTTATTTTTATCTTAAGCTCAAAATTTGAGATAGAAATGTGATTGTAATATAATAGAAGGGAGTACTTTCTATGCAGGTAATAGTTTGATTCAAATTGATAAGGCCACTGTGGACAAACTCTTTTCAGTCCAAGTGCAATGCACGAACAGTGTGTTTCCTTACTTGAGCAATATTTGAAGAATCTCAACGTCACCTTCTTCCAACACAGTTTCTAACCATTCTTGGAGTTTGTATCGGATCACTTACTACCAAGAACTTTGAATTGCGTACTTGTGTGCGTGCTTGCACATGCGACTTTTTTGTAGGCACAAAGATGGATATAATTAAGTGGTGGCTAGCTCAAGGGGCAAGGAGCTGCCTTGCTCCACTTATCACCCTGGTTTCAAACCCTGGGGCCCCATTCCCCCATTAACTAGCAAAAAAAAGAAGAAGAGATAGATATTAGAACCTCTGGGTTTGCAATCCATTTCCCAATCGATTGACATTTTCTTTTGACAAGTAAAAAGTGTATTAGCGAAAGACCTTAAGCCGCGGATCCTATACACTCTAAAGGCCTCAGCCTTAAAGCTATACACCTAGAAGCATGTATAGGAAGAAAGGATTGTCCACACACTGTCAAAAAGAGGAGGAAAATAAAAGAGATCCTTTCAAACTACACAATGAAAGCTCAACATTCTGAGAAGTCCTATTATGTTATCTCCGTAAGCGTTTATAAAACACAAAATGCTGCAATTTTCCTCTCTTCCTATCCGATCACCACCTTCCATCTTTTCCTAAGGTCGGTGGTCCAAATAGCCTCAAGAGTTGCAGTCTGGGAAGAAGACCATTTGGGAAGTCCCTGAATCATCATCCTCCACATTTTCCTGTTGTTTGTCAATAAATCGTTTTGAGATAGATAATTGATTTTTTTCACGTGGGGTGAAATTATTTTTACAAGTTAATTGCAACTTGGATGCCAATCTGCTTTATGAAGTTTTTTGATCTCTTATTATTTTGATATTATGAATATAAAATGAATAAGTTATTGTTATTTTAATGCATAGATAAATGTATATTTACTTGTTATTGTATCCCTGATTTGTAGTGTCAAAATGTTTAAAAATTGTGGTGTCGGCTTGTCCATATTCTGTTGGATCTCAGTACTGTGTTTGCATCCCTGTTGCTTAGGTTTCTATTATCTTTTGACAAGAAAACTAAATGTGTAGTTACATGGAAATGTGCACTTTAAACAAACGAAAAGTTAATTGTATAAAAAGAGGGTTTTAATTCACTTTCTTGTCTTGCATGCATTTTGCTTACCTTGGGTCAGGGTCAGCTTCCCCTCTTTACAAATTTTCTAATTTATGAATGAGATTCTTTTTATTGGATTTTTCTTTTGTTGATGACAAGAACCTTATGCATTTCTCTGCAGTTCTATGGTCCTTTTATTTTAAAAGTAAAATGTATTCGTCATAATAGTTTCTTTAAAGCCTTTGTTTGTCATATAAAGAGTGTTTTTCCTTCTTTTGTTTCTTATTGCTCATTTAAAAAAAAAAAATTGTTATACCTTATAGTTTTTATTTAAGCCTTGTATCTAGATACATAAATGAAATAAGTTCATAATTGGCTTGATTTTTTAACTTTCAGATCCTGGTTGAGTGTTTATATTACAAAATTTGGCATTACCAATTACATTTCTGGTTGATTCTTATTTTTTTTCCAACAGCTTTTTGATTACCAGCATAATATGGGGCTTATACTGATTGAGAAGGAGGAGTGGGTATCTAAGTATGAAGATCTCACGGAAGCACTGAATGAGAATCAGGAGATCCTCAAACGTGAACAGGCAGCACATTTAATTGCAATATCTGAAGCTGAGAAGCGAGAGGAGAATTTGATAAAAGCTTTAGGTGTTGAGAAGCAGTGTGTGGCTAATGTAAGATGGTGCTTTGTGACATTCTACCTAACATTAGCAAGTTCTAACTTCTACATATTTTTTGAAATGTCATGAGATATAGGTTGATCTTCTCCCATGCAACTATGGTTCGAACGATTCAGAATCTTTATCACCCATAGTTGGGTATTGCTAACTTGGGTATTGCAAACGTCAAAATAACCTACTTATATTCCATTCAAATTCTTTGATGTAGAACACTTGAAAATTTGTAGTAGTATCGTCTATGGTTGATGATGTGGTGGGCATAGATGATGTATGAGAGCTTGTAGTTTATGCCCTAGGAAGCACGGATACGGAATACGGGATATGGATACGATATGATACGAATATAGCGATACGACAAAATTAAAAAAAGTAGAATATGGATACGGTTAGAATACGTTTGTAAAAAATTATTTTTTATACTTTGTAGTATTATATTATTTATAAAACTAAACTAAAAGCAAAAGATAATTGATTTTATTTTTATTTTGAAACGTTCAATAACTATCAAAGTCAATAATAACTGAATAAGTAATAAATAAAAAAGTTCTCATTATGTATACAAAATATCTAGATGATAGTACAATTATAACAATAAAACCAAAAGATTAACTAAATAAAAAAATAATTAAAAAAAAAATTGAAACGTATCCAAAAAGTATCCCACCCGTATCCAAAACGTATCCCGTGTGTATCCCTTCGTATACCGGGTGTATCTAAAACGTATCCAAAATTGAAAAAATAAAAATTTATTTTTGAATATTTCTCTGGCGTATTCGATACGTATCCCCGCGTATCGGGTGAGTATCGGTATCCGATACGTGTACGGCACCATTTAAGTATCCGTGCTTCATAGTTTATGCCTTTATGGTTCTGAGAGTCGGTCTTTTTGTTGTGGGTCAAATAACTAGTCATTATTATTTTGGGACCTCGGGCTAAGAAGCACGGACACTCTACGAAAGAGGCGTGTTGTGTCGGATACCACACTCTTCTGACACTTCTAAATGCACGTTTGACACTTTTTAAACGTGTTTTAATTAAAAAAATTAAATTTATTATATTATATACTTATCTAACACTTTGCGGACACTTCTTGAACCCACCAAACACTTTCTATATGATAAATTTCTCTTAATAATAATGTTTTGCATTACTCAAAAAACAACTTATACTCACTAAATATATTTTGGAATATTTATAAGATGAAATATAGGATTTTTTTAGTTTAATTAGTGGCATGTTGTATATTTTTTATTACTATTGAATATGTCAAGTCTCCAATTGTCCAAAAAGCTTAAACTGTTAGGAAATGGGCCCAATAATATATATCAAGCTATACAACATTAACACTCACGTGCGACCCTGTCTCGCACGTAAAGAGACAAACAGATTGAACTGAACAGGTGCACCAACACACATAGTGCACAATAACGAATATAACAGAAAAATATATATCACGAAATTTGAACCCATGACCTCGTGTGACGAGAGCTTTAATACCATATTAAGTCTTCAATGTCCCAAAAGCTTAAATTGTTAGGAAATAGACTTAACAATGTATATTAAGCTATTTAACAGAATAAATAACTCATATATTTGGCATATAATAAATATATAAAAATATAAAATTTTAAATGTGTCCCATATATGTCTTTGCCCTGTATTTTTTGAAAATTGACGTGTCGGTGTATCCGTGTCTATGCTAATAGATCTTTTGGGATTTTTAAAAGATAAAGAATTAGGGGCTCTTGTGATATTAGGTGATGATTTAGACCTTGATTTGCATCATAAAAGCACAGATAAGGGTATATTAATTATCCTCAAGTGGACATCCATGTTCTAGGACGATCTTTCCTTCTTAATTGACTCCAATTAGGGCTACAAAAAAAAGTATTCTTCGTCCCGGCATCATCAAAATCAAGAACCCTTTGTGAGCTCATAGGTCTTCCTTGTGGGATAGAGCGTGGGTGTAAAAGCAGCCTCAAAACCAAGACTAGTTATTGAAATGCAGTGAATACATATTCGTGGGGGAAGTTGACAGCGCTAGTCGGTCCATGAATCTAGATTGAGCAGGTGCTTCAACGAGGATGAAAGTTATTGGGGGAAAATGCATGGAAGCGTGCATAAGTGCCAAGAGGCAGAGGGGTGTGACTACCATCATCCTGTTTTTGATCGAAGAAATTGCCTAATCAGTTGAACCCTGGTGATCGGGAGAGAATTCCCAAAGATAAGAGTGAGAGATTCCTAGGCTGCTGGAATTCTTTTATTTGGATTCTGAACCCGAGATTAGCAACTTTGTGACTTTGAATAGTAAGAAATTAAACACAAAATTAAACTTCTAAACCTCTACAACTACAATCTATGTCTAAAAATGTAGACATTGCTGAAGAGCCAATGACTCAATAAAGAATGACTCAATAAAGTGAAACTCTGGAAACTCGATTGAAATTGATCAGCATCATGGTAACTTGAAAATATAGTCAAGATGAAGGATAACTGTAAAATATAGACCAGAAGGTTTATTGGTTCTTGTTTAGGTGTCTATGGTGGGTTACTGGGTTACATCTGTGTTGCCATCCATTTAAATCCCCATGTGCATTTTCAACCTTTTTAGGTGTTTGGATATTGAAATCTTTGAACTCTATTTTCTTGCTCTCGTGTGAGTTTTATGAGGATTTTCAATGTACCATTTTGTCTTCTATAAGTAGAGTAGATGTGGTCGCAATTTGTGTACTGTAATATCTGTGCTTTGTCCTGACCATTTCTCTATTTGATATATCTAAAACCTACAAACTAGTATAACTCTTATCTTTGGAAAAATAACCTCTTTTTGTTACGTGAAACGCGTTATTCTTTTGTATGCCAATATGTATACCGTTAAAAAAAATCCTTTTTCCCCATATTATCCTAGAATTCTTACATCATATTGAACCATTAGCAAATGTTGATTCTGAAGCGAAATGACTGTGTGTGCGTGTGGGCACTTGCTTGGTAAGATTAAAACTTTATTGAATTGAGAACAATAAACTGTAAAAAGGCCTGATACAACTCATAGGAGTGATCAGTTAAATACCAAAAGCCTAAAAAACATGAAGTCCTTGGCAAAACCAACCTCCTGGTCATGGTAGTACCGAAATACAGGATATAACTACATCTTAATAATGATGCCATTTTGTAGATAAGCCTCAATACCGACACAATTCTCTTAGTTGTTATTCTATCTCTATTGAATTATTGCAGAAAATCCTACAACAAAATCTTTGTAAATTAACTGGAGCAGAGTACTGTTAACAGAATAGTATTAGGCTAAATGAAGGCGTTAACCTTAATAAGGCATGCAATGGTTTATTTATAGAACACCGAGACTACATAATAAGATATGGTGTGCCCAACCACACCGGATAATAATAATAATAATAATAATAAAACTAATGTAACCATAATAAAGCTAACAGCCCCCCTCAAGCTGGCGCATATATATTTAATATGCCTAGCTTGTCACATATGCATCGAACCCGAGGACCCGAAACTGATTTAGTTAAAATATCTGCCAATTGCTCTCCAGTATGAACGGAGCCAAACACGATCACACCATTCTGATACTCGCGCCGAATGAAATGACAGTCCACCTCGATATGTTTCGTGCGCTCGTGAAATACTGAATTTGTAGCAATATACACTGCAGATTTATTATCACACCAAAGTTTTGTTGGGCCAGGACAGGGATCATCCAACTCACTAAGCAACTGACGGAGTCATAAAATCTCAGATGTCGCGAGAGCCATGGCCCGATATTCGGCTTCAGCACTCGAATGAGAAACGACATCCTGCTTCTTACTTTTCCAAGAGATAAGATTGCCACCAATAAATATAGAGAATCCAGAAGTGGACCTCCGATCAATGGGGCAGTCGGCCCAGTTTGCATCAGAATACTCTTCCATCATAGAGTGGCCATGATCACTGAAATGTAGCCCCTTACTAGGGTTACTGTGGAGATATCGTAAAATTCAAATAACGGCATTCCAATGTGGGACCCGAGGCGCAGCCATGAACTGGCTCACTACACTCACAGGAAAGGCGATATCTGGTATTTTCATTGTTGTCAAATAGTTCAAATTTTCAGCCATTCTTCTATATCGGTCAGGATGAGAAAAAAACATCACCCTCATCAGGGAAGAGTTTGACACTCGGGTCCATAGGTGACTCGACCCCCTTTGCTCGCAGAAGCCCCGCATCAGCTAAAATATCCAGCACGTATTTTCGCTGAGAAATAAAGATACCATTCTTACCGCGTGCTACCTCAACGCCGAGAAAGTATTTCAATTCTCCAAAATTTTTAGTTTGAAACTGAGAATTCAGAAATAGCTTCAACTCAGAAATGCCTACCGTATCATCCTCTGTGATAACAATATCATCAACGTAGACGATTAATAGAATACAGCCAGCAGAGGAACGCCGATAGAACACAATGTGGTCTTTTTCGGACTGTAGAAGACCAAATTGGCGCATAACCATGCTAAAGCGACCAAACCATGCCTGTGGAGATTGCTTCAATCCATAAAAAGAGCGATGGAGACGACATACCAGCTGAGACCCCCTCTGAGCAACAAAACCGGGAGGTTGCTCCATATAAACTTCTTCTTACAAATCGCCGTGAAGAAAAACATTCTTCATATCAAGCTGATATAAAGGCCAATGGTGAGTGGCAGCAAGCGACATAAATAGGCGAACATAGGTTATCTTGGCAATGGGAGAGAAGGTCTCAAAAGAATCAATTCCATACGTCTGAGCATACCCCTTTGCAACAAGACGGGTTTTCAAGCGGGTAAGAGAACCATCAGGATTGAGCTTGACTGTAAGGATCAATTTGCAGCCAATAGCCTGTTTACCTTCCGGAAGAGAAACAAATGACCAAGTCGAGGTGGACTCAAGAGCTTACATCTCCTCCAACATAGCACCCTGCCAGCTAGGGTCGGCTAAGGCCTCGGTAACGGTACGAGCAACAACGGCCTGATCCAGGGTGGCAATACAAGCCTGTAAGGAGGCGGAAAGACCCTTGTAGGAGGTGGTGTAGAGAGGATCTGCATCCGCTGTTCTTGAAACTTACTGATAGAACTGGTGAATGGAAGAAGCCGATCAAATTCGTCGGCAAGCACTTCAAATCCCATAAAGTGCTCCTGAAGAGGACGACCAGCCTGTTGCGAGCGGAAGAAGCCTCGCATCACATCATAAAAGC
>JAOTRH010096692.1:0-16176 GCA_034768845.1 Heliamphora exappendiculata
ATTTTATGATTAAACAGAAACTCTAATGAGTTTAAGTCTCTTGTTCAAAGATAAGTTGTAATCTTTCAATTATTTTCTAAATTAGCTTTCGGTATCCAAATTGCACCAGGATTCCTCAATATGTAGTATGATACATATACAACACTCCCGAGCTTCAAACACATCAGAAAAAACTGGCCAAAATAGCCCCGAACTAGCACTACTACCGCCGGCCCACCACCGCCGCCGGCCCACCACTTCAGGCGGCTTTTGTCGCCTCTTTCGAACTCTATTCTCGATGTCATTTTTTTTTGAAAAGTAGCTCTCGAAAAATACTATTTTTCTGTAAAAACTCCAATTTGAAAAAAGCTAAAAAAAAAGCTTTCGATGGCCGCTAAAAATAGCACCGTCACACTCCTGCGCCAATACCCTGTTGTCGTCGCCTGTTTGGGCTTTTTCGTGGTGGTTTTGGTTCCCATTTTTTTTCTGTTTTAGCATTCATATCCAGTAACATATTTCCTTGAAGAACATCTCAAAAATAGTCCCGAAAACCCCAAAAAATAGGCTCAAAATAGACCGGTGCCGTCGTCGGATTTTATTGCCAGTTGTTGCCTATTGTGTGGTTGTTTTGACTCTAATTTTTTCATAGTTTTGGACTATTTTTTAAGGTAATATTTACTTCTATTTTATACCTAAAAAATTACTCAAAACCAATTCCAAAAATGTCACAAAAAACATCAAAAATAGCCCCCAAACACCACAAAAAATTGCCACCACTGGTGCTGTTATTTTCGCCAATTTCTTGCTAATTTTTGGACTAGTTTTAGTGCTATTTTTAATACATAAAATCTGTAAAAAAATATATCGAAAAAACCTATTTCAAAACCATTAAAAAATCACTGCGATCCGTGGCCCGAAAAAATTGAAACCACCGCTAGCGCCACCGGTTATGCCGCCACCTGTTCTTTGTGTTCTTAGATATTCAAACTTATTCTTAAATATTCTAAATAATAATTAAAAATATATAAAAGTTTTTACATTGAAAACCTATGTCTTGTAGGCTCACATATGAACTAAAAAAGTTTCAACTATCACGATTAACCCTCGTAATTAAAAAATTAATTAAATCATCATTCAAACTATTCAATCAAACATGAATATAATAATGATCATAAAAATCAAAATTAGAACACTTACAAAATAAAGTTAGCACTGTTCTAAATCTACTCGGTCCCTCGATAAATCGTAAACAAAAATCAAAATGGCTCCGATACCAATTGTTGGAAGCAAACTGCCAAGATAATTGATTTTTAAATAATTTTTCTAAAAATATAAACTGGACAAGTAATTGCGGAAATAGGCTCAAAATAAATTTTTTTTGATGTCGAACGATCAAAAATAAAACTCATGCCACCACAGTTAATTCAGATGAATACCTTTTGGTCGATTCTCCAACTACAAACTTTGATTTTTCAAGTTGAAGCCCCGGCCAGATCTTCTACTGTATTTTCAATGTGATTCTCAAACGTAGTGTGGGCTACAAACCTTCAAGAATTGAAACAGGCAGAACCTGGACAACCTTAGTGTTGAAAGAGAACTTATGATTTTGATTTAGCCTACTCGCATATTTATAGGGCTACAATAGGGACCTGTGGAGTAATTATGACATAAACTTCTAATGTAACCTAGATACCCATTCAGCAATTTTTTGCAAATATGCAAATCACTCAGCAGTTTTTGCAATTTTCATAAAACACTAAATTATAGTTCACACAACTAAAAAACTGTAATTGCACTCTTAGCCATAATTTCAAGATCAATTTGTATTGAGCTCATGTTATTAAATGCTTAACTCATCTCCCTACGTTAAGATTCTCGATACCCGTAAATTAAATTTAATTACTGATAATTTAATTTAATCAGCATCTTTAAAATTTCTTAAACCATTTCGTTTAACTTATTTGACAGCCGGATAATTAAATTCACCTGCAGGATTTAACCCGGCCAAAACTTATATGCTTTCTTAAGAGGGTGGCATTATCAATCCCGAATAATCGGGATGTAGATTCCGTTAATAATTAATATTCACCATATAATTAATACAGCTATCCAATTCACCGGGACTATAGACCCATAAAAGATTGCACCCTCTAATGAATCAAAATAACAAATATTAAATATACATAAATAATAATTATTTTGGGATTAAAAGCATAAGCACTCATAATAACCCTGGGGTATGAATTAATTTACATAGTTAGTATAAAATTAATTACCCAAATGTGGTTCTGTTTAATACACATGAAGTGTATTAGCACAGCAAGTCGGAACAATAGACGATGTTATTATCTGTTCTCTGTAACCAAGACATGCCTATTAAAACTCTATGTTACAGTTGTACCGATGGTTTGTTCATTTTCATCTAAACAATGAACAAAAACTTATATTCTTCAAGAACCTTTAATCTACTCTTCTGTGTGTAAGACGTACTCTATATACCAGATTAAATACTGTATAGAATAAAGGACAATCATACATAATATTGAAAAAATGATATTGCATACATTACTCATTAAAATTCTCATAAAATGAAAAAATAATTTTATTAAAATAAAATTAAATACTAAAACTAAAATAAATTCATGATTTTTAGTATACAACTTTAACAGGTAATCCATTAGAGACTTCTTGACATGTACTAATGCTATCATTTGCTGGTATGTCTCGTTGTTGAATCTCCAAGAGTCTCATTCTTACTCCAGGTGGTATGTCGATCATTAATGCTGAAGTATCCAAGGCGGCGACGAACTTGTTCTGTAATCTTAATACATGAGTGAAAATCACGTTCTCAAAACACGAGTTCATTCTCTCGAGCTGTCGGTGTTATTGGATCAACCTTTCCTTTTTGACCTTCCATTCTCCCTTTGCCTGAGATATGACCAAAGTTGAGTCTCATAGGACTTCAAATTTCCTTGCCCCTAACAAGACTACTTCTAATCAAGCCAAGCAAGATTTGTACTATGCCTAATTATTCGTAACTTTAAAACTTAACTTGAAGGTCAATGGGATATGAGAATCATTGGGAGTGATCAAGAGTATCTCAATTCCATAACCGTATTGATTTGAGGCTCCATCGAAATATAGAGTCCACATACCCTTTTAAATTTTAAGCACTTGTTCGTTTGAAAATTCAAATTTCGGTTCTTCTTCTCCTTCAATGGGAAGGTTGTCCAAAAACTTTGTGACAGCTCTCCCCTTCACTGATTTTCTTGTGGCATGCTGCAAATCAAACTCTGCTAGCATTAATAACCATCGGGCTAACTTTTCCAACAATGCTGGTTTCTCAAATAGGTACTTAAGCGGGTCCATGTGCAAAATTAAAATGACACGATATGCGAGCATGTAATGGCTTAACTTATTGGATGCCTAAACTAGCACTCAATAGGTCTTCTCTAAAAGCGTATACCGAAGCTCACATTCCGTCATCTTCTTGCTTTGATAATAGATAACTCTTTCTATTTTAGCTTTGTAAGGACCCAATTTTAGATTACGGAGTTAGTAAGGAAATAATAGAAGACGTGCTATTGAATTCAAGTTTAGGATACGTTAAGGTTGAAAACCTAATATAGCTCAACCTAAAAATAAAATTTATGGCCCAAACTCTCCTTAAGGATAAGCTGACCAATTTTTAAAAAATCCTTAAACCCAATAATCCACATGTTACTCTAAAATAGAAAAATCTAAATTCCAGGTTCTAAGAAAAAAAGAATCAAGTATAAGCTCCAATTCGGTAATAAAATATACTCAAAAACCTAATTTTTCATAACTTTCAATAATTACACTTTAAACCTAAAATTTCTCAATAAATGCACTTTTAGCCTAAGACACCAAAACTCAGAATATGTTGCCATTATCATAAAGAAACACTTTAATTTCTCATATAAATTACTCTTATGAGTTCTTGAAGAATTTAATTTTGATAATTATACACAAGTCTTTCAAATCTTTATAATTGCACAAAAGTCTTTGAGATATTTTTCATCCATTCTCTATACAACTAATATGTAAATATGTATATATAATGAATACATATAACATATATGCATGACTACCCAAGAGTATGTGCTAAAATATTTTATTAATTCAATAAATAAATAAAATAAAATAAAATCATGTAATCTTTATGCTTTCAAGGCTTACAAGAAAATAATGATAATATAATAATATAATAATATAATGTTCCATATATATATATATACCTAGAGAATTCAAGATCACATGATTACCCTATTTTTATTTAAATATAAAAGAAACTTGAAGGCATTATATTCTATGATAATAATCAAAAGTCACCTCAAATGCCATTATTGTATATACACGTAAATATACACACAAAATCTCATAATAGATAAAGTAAATCAATAGAAAATTATTTTCTTACCAGAATTGAACTAAACCTGTTAAGACTTAGTACTTCAAATCTCAACTAAAAGTTCAAAAATTTAACACACGTACAATCTTAACTCAATTTTTTAAATTAAAATAAGGAGTGAATGACAAAATAATAAATGAAATGACCAAAGTACCCCTACATGGCTAGTTATGCCTTGGGCTTTTTGTCAAATTTTGCTCTTTGTATTTTATGCTAAAAAAATCAAGAAAAACATATATAAATAAACAAAGATATTACCAATATAAAAACATATGTGTCTTGCAAGAATAAAATTAATGATTAAAACTTCCGCACACAAAACCATCATTAAAAGTCAAATTGACACAATTTGGAAAAAAAGCTAAATTTAACCAGTGTCAACACATAAATAATATAATAATAATTTTAAATTATAAAAAATAATGAACTAATCACAAAATTACTAAATTAAGTCAATTCCATATAAAAAGTAACCAAATTTATATATTAGTCAATTTTTGGACACTTTTTCTTAAAAATGTAGTATAAATACATTATTAAACCTTCAATATAATAATAATAAAATACAAAATTAGATTTTGAGCCCAAAATCTGTCATGCACCACTCCAACTCTCAAGTGTAGTGTCAAATCACTTACAATTGTATGCAAAGCGAATGGACATGTATAACACCACCTTACACTGACCCTAATGTAGAGACACATGTATATCTTTTTACACACATAAATTTATATAGATGTAAGTCTCCCATCAATTCATGAAAACTTGTGCCAAGACTTGGCAACCAAGGGTGTGAATCTGTTGTCTATGTATCATTGTAACCTAGGGTTAGCTTCACCAACCATGGGCTTATGAAGGTTATTTGAGAAGCTTCTCTGATTCTCTTTTCATCATTCTCCCCATATTTTTCTTTTGAATTTTTGTACGTATTGAACAGAGTGAGATATAGAGAGAGAAAGAGAAGAAAAAAAAGAAGAAGGAGAAGAAAGAAGAAAGAAGAAGGTTGTATTTGTGGCACCTTATTCTCCGGGTATGTCGGGACATATGTAATTATAAATAAGGGACATATTCTAGCTGATCATTCATAGATACATAAGATAGTTATTACATCATTAACGGTTCAGAGATTTGTTTAAAATACTTAATAAGTACAGTCATCAAGAAAGCTGAACAAAAGTTACATTATGTCCGTGAAATACTGAACAAAAGATTAAAAGTAAATATTCTACATCTTCAAACTGCGTCGTTGGGATTATTCTGCTCCTGCCGCACTCCCCCTTCTTCAAAGTCTCATTCCTCAACAAACGCGCCTTTCTCGAACTGTTCTTCTTCTTCACTTGTGGCATAAATGCCATGATCCGGAGCCCAGAAGCAAATTTCTTAAACCGTCTAACAAACTCACGACATGATATTATACAATACATATCGTATAACACCCAACGCAAAGTTAAGGGAACAGAGATATAGGCAAACTATCATTTTTTAATAGGATGAGCATATATAAGAACAGGAGTGTGAGTGTGTGATGCAGATGAATACAATGCAAATGCCTAACCCCAAGGTACTTCTAGAACAGTATCATGAATTCCACGCCGGGAATTACAAAGTAGACTTGATGGCTCTTGATCACCAAACCTATCCTCGCCTCATTGCGAATAGTAAATTTTTATTGCCGAGCTTTATGCCACAACTGTTTTACTCAATGACAATGGCGTGGGGATCGACCTTTACCCAATTTTACCCATCCTTATTCCAAGTTGACCAGTCCCACCTTAAGAACAAGGATACTCATTAGGTGTCAACCCAAAGTTTAAATAAAGCTAGTGACGAACCCATGGTGCCAAATTTCCTATTTTTATAATAAAAATCTCCAATTTCATTTCCAAACATGGCAACCAGGGATGCCCTAGACCCACAACCACTGAACAATGATTCCCAACCCAATTTAAAAGGTACGAAGGACTTTGATAACCCAAGTTGCAATGTAGAAATGCCCATGAATGTGCAATATGCCTCTTGTGTATAACTAATCATTGTATGGTGTATAAACATAACATAACACATGGTACAACTTACTATGGCATTACGCACAAGCATGCGAAGCATAACCATAATTCTTGTGGTATAAAATCGAACCATCGACATGAGGTCATTTCATCAAAAACATAATTTTCATGCACTTATTGCTCACAAAGTTCATATAAGGTTCGCATACTCAATTCTCATAAGTAACACACTATTCGAACACTTAACAATTTTTAGGTAAAAGTTTAATTGCTAGTTTTAAAGTTGCAACAATGCTTTGAAGTACTTAGACATAGATTTAATTTCTGATATCTTAACACCGATTAGATAAAAATATATCATACAACTTTCATGTTTATGATTAAGGTCAATTCCTAAGGTAAAAAGGTCATTTATTTTGTTTTAGTAAAAATCCTTCAGCACTTTATAGAGAAAAACCTAGAAATTGGGCCTATATTGGCCACGATTTTGGGGCATCAAATCAAGGGCACTAGGTCTGATTTTTGGTGAACTTCTATTTTAAGATATCCCCTACAAGTTTCATGTTTTGAGTTAGGGCAAGTTGTTTGGAAAAAAAGTTTGAGAATTTGACCAATTTATAAAAAGGGTTCAGTCAACCAAAAGGGGTCAGCAGAATGTATTTTTAATAGAGAGTGCTAAATTTCTTTGGGGTATCATCCAAGGGTATTTTAGGCTGATTTTTTCTGAGAAAATAATTTAATATGTTAGCTACAATATGTATGTTTACCACTTCTGAATTTGGTTTCTAAAAAGGTCGATTTTGGGTCTCACAAGAAAGTGTGACAGAAAGGTCTGTCAGTCACTAAACCTTAACAGAGACTTTAGGAAGTGTTTTGACTCATCAAAGCTTCATATTTGTGGCTCATTTTTGGTGGACAGAAGGCTAACTATGTCCTCTATAATTTTTATGTTTTGATCGAAGCTCATTTCTTACACTAACTTAGGGTTTTGAAGTCTCCAACTCAGAGTGGTCTAGATCTAACACTCTTTGAAAAAAATGAGATATCTGGAGTTCTCTCAAACGAAATTACTTGAAACAAATTTTTTATGGAAGATAACTCAAACATCTAGATTTGGACACAAAAATCAGTTTAAGACCAATTTTCTACATTTAGTTATGATGATTTAAAGGTGGTGGCAGAAAGTGAGTAAATCCAGAAAATCAGGCTACTTAGGGTTTTAATTGCTTAGCTTATGTTGTATACATTTTTGACATATTTTCTTTGCATGCATATTATAAGATTACATAAACCAAAATTCTATAATATGTTTAAGCCATAAAACTCAAAGATACACACATGCAAATACATACAAAGCTTACTCATACATAAACAGTCCCTAAATCACTCATACAATGCCTTTTTGAGTTATTTTTGTTTCTTTCCTTTAGGGTTGCTTATAGAGATGGATTGATGGGTATCTTGAGGGAGGATATCAGAAGGTTTAAGGGATTTACTTATCTTATTGGATCGTCAAATGGTTGTAGGAGAATAGGTTTTAGCTTCAATGCTCATTCCTTGATCCTTTCCTCATTTCTCTTTCTTCATTCTTTCTTCTTCTCTCTTTCTTCTCTCTTAGGACACTTAGATAATTTTTGTGCTCTCTCTCTCTCACCCTCTCAGTCGTACCACATGATGGACGAGAGTGCTTGGGGTGTGTTTATTTTTATAGAAAAATTAAGATAGAGGATAATTATTGTGTTAGTAATTTTTTTTGAAAATTCTAATTCCTCATTGGTTGCATGAGAGGTGGGGGTTATTTGAGGGAGACATATTCAGACCATGGTAGCAAGTGAATTCAGATGGGGGTGTTTGGGAGGCTAAAAAGCTGATTTTGTATTTAATTGGGGTTTTAAATTATATTTTGGTACATTTTTGTGAATATAAATGCATAAAATATTAATTTTATGTACCTAAACCTACTAAAATCTATTATATTAATGTATTCATAATTTATTTATTCTTTCCATGATTTATTATAATTTTGATAGCTATTAATTAAATAAGTGTAGGCTTTTAAGCTAAATTAAGTTAGTTTGACTAGAATTGATTTTTTGACTTATTTATTGTGTAGAGACATTAAATCATTATTTGTTGGCTTTTGTTGAACTATATTATTATATTATTATGTATATTACTTGTATAAAAATTATTAGGTCAAAATAATACTTAATTTATACATTTTTTTCTCATTTTTAAGCTTAAAAAGGCAAAAAGTAGCTTTTTAGAAAAATTCCTACGTGGCTGACCATGCAAGGGAAATTTGGTTATTTTTTATTGTTATTTTGTATTTTATTAATTATTTGTATATAAATATCAAATTTTGGGTGTTCATGTGTTAAATTTTAGATTTTTAGGACTTTTTGCTGTACTATGGGTAAAATAGTCATTTTATCATATTTATGAGAATTTTTTATTTTTAATTTAATATTTATGTTATTTACTTAATGTAAGCTGTTCCGAGACTTTTTTAAGTGTTAGGACTTTACCTCTGAGTATTTGGTGTCTTTTAGGATTTTCGGGTCAAAATTAGAGTTTTGGGTTACTTAAGGGTTTTGGCCTAATTAGGGTTTCACTTGTTCATGCAGCGTCCTAGGTTCTTATTATCTATCCGTCGCTAATACTAGAGTTTGAGCTAGGTTGCTATAATTTAGGTGGTTATTATTAGGGTCTAGATCAGGGTGTTATAATCTACCCCCTTAATTAAATTTCGTTCTTGAAATTTCATGCGAAAGGTTGTGGATGGCCATTTGCACCTCTTCTCTTTGATGTTTTTTGTCCTTGTTTACTTGAGTCATTCATGATTGAGGATATGGATATGGTTGGGTTTATATGTTTATCACTTCGAGTTATTGTTGTTTTATCTTTCTAACATCTTGGACCGATAACTACGCTATTCTCAAAGGTCACATTGGATACCCATGGCATGGGAGTTATCTGACTAGAGCCAATTTAAAAACCTTTGTCGTTCAAGCATATCCTTTCTCGAGATAATAAAACAATTTTATTTAATGTATATCTTAGAGTTTGCGATTTTGGGCATACCTCTGATCATTAACGGATACTCCTTTTGGGAAGGCGAGCCTCTTGTCTATTGATTCTCTTGTTGGTCGATTTGTATCATCCTTCCCGAACTGCCCATTCCCTTTTGACAAACATTGTAGTTTCTTTCCCTTGGCAGGGAGCATTCAAACTTTCTATGTCCGATCTTATTATAGTTAAAGCATAGCGTTGAGTTTATCTTCTGTGGAGGGCGAACGCTCCACTCTTCACTTTCTAGTTGGTCGGGCTGCACCACCTTTTTCAAACCATTTGTTCTTTGCTATAATAAATTTGTTTGATCTTTTTAATTCTGTTCTCGTTGACGGTGGTTGTAGTTCAGTTTTCCTCGTAGTGGGCACTCCGATCTTGTATGTCCGAGCCTATGGCAATGATAGAAGATTTCTAATTTTGGTATTCTTTATTATTTCTAGTTGTTCTCGTTGGTCACCTTGAGAGTAAGGTTTTGAGCGTTTGATCTTTTTGTTATTCCGTAGTGGTCCTCCTTGATTGTCTTCTCTAATTTTCGTCGGGTAATGCATCATCTTATGTTCTGACTGGTTACACCTATAGCAAACTCTTAATGTTGGTTGTTGTTGCTTTGTGGCCTTAATCCAAATCTCAGTTGTTCGAAAAAAAAAATTTCTTCTTCTCAGGTATTACGATATTTTGTACTCTTAAGTCTGATAAGTACCATGATCCTTTATGGAGTGCACTTCCTTGTGTCTGATCCAGATTGGCTACTAGGTCTTGCAAGATTTGTTCTAGGCTCGGGACGTCTACCTCCTCCTTGGTTCCATTTACCCTCACTGAACTTTCGTGGTTTTGTCTTTGTTTTGCCATCTTCAAGGAAGAGAAAAGGAAAAAGGGTCATCGAACTATTTACTAAAATTGGTTCTACTTTTAAAGTGAAAGCATGACACTCAATCTCCCTATTAGTAAGAAAAGGCTTATTCAATGAGATTCTATCGTTCTTCAAAGATCATCACAGCAGGGCTACCATTCTGGGTTTTATATGAATTTCTGTCATTGCATTCCGGGTCTCACTTCATCGACTATGTTACATCTAGGCAACCCAAGGGGGGATGAACTGGGTCTTTTAAAAATCAATAACAATTTAAAAACTTTTTTTAAAAACTTTTTAATATTGTAATAAAGCAAGATATGCAAATATATAAGCAATGCAAATATTAAAAGATGAGGGATAGAGAAATAGAACCAGACATTAGTGATTTATAGTGGTTCGGCTTTATCCTAGCCTACATCCACTCCTTAAGATCACCCTTAAGTATTTTCACTATTCAGAATACTTCACGGGCGTATTTCAAGCCTTTACAAGCTTCAAGTTTTCTCTTGAGCTATCTGAATGTTTACGGGCACATTCACAAGCCTATGCCAGCTTCAAGAAGATTATATGAAAACAAGCCTCTGCTTTATTCTAATCTCTCTTGAACTCTTCTTTGATGAGTTTTACTCACTCACTCAAAGGCTAAAGGGTGACTCACTCTTGATTACAATAAATAAGATGTAATAAATAAAAAATACTCATTCTCTTTACAGAAATAATTTACAATAAATGAAAGGGTAAAGAGAGATGAGAAACAAGAACTGGAGTTGTAGCAATAAATGTAAGCTTGATGATTTTTGAGATTGATTTGAGCAATGGAACAGTAAATGCAAGTCTCCAACCTTCTTAAATGCTGAGAAATAACTCATTATATAAGTTCTTGTGAGTTCTTGACCGTTGGAGGCAGATAGGAGCAATAAATGCCAAAAATCCAACCATTAAGATCTGTCGTATTTTGAATTTTCGTCTTTAGAGTCAACACAAATAGCTTTGGTGTCGACTCAACGTGTCTAGGGCAGGGTTCTTCAAGTGATTGGGTCGACACAAATCTTCTGAGGGGTCGACACAATTTTTGCACTTTACCTTCCAACGTTCTGGGGTCAACACATTTGAATATGGTGTCGACTCGTTTGAAACTTCAGCATCCGAAAGAATAACTTTGTGTCGACTCAACTTGCCTTTGGTGTTGACACAACTTTCTGCAGGAAGTCTCAGTTCTTTTGTGTTGACACATTTGGTCTTTGGGGTCGACACCAAAATTCTGCAGTCAACCTCGGTTGTTTGGGTCGACACTAAAATTTTACAGGTAGGCTCAAGATTTTTGGGTCGACGCAACTTGTCTTGGGGTCGACACCAAAATTCTACAGGAGGTCTCAGTTGTTTTGTGTCGACACAATTTCTATATGTGTCGACCCAAACTTCCGAAAACTAAAAGTGAGGATTACTTTTGTGTCGACACAAATTATGTTTATGTCGACTCAAAATGAGTCCTGGGCACTTCGACACTTTTGTGTTGACACAAAACTTGTTTGTGTCGACACTAACTTTTTGATACTTGAAGATCAACTTGAAAATTAGTTAGGTTGTCAAACCATTTGATCAATGGGTGTTGATACACTTGATATGCTTCAAGTATACTTTGCCTTGAAAGTGCTTAACTTAGTTTTCAATTAAGATCAACACAAAATATTCTAATTAAAGAATGCATAAGTATTTGAATCTTTTTGAGATAAAAGTCATTTCTTTTTGGCTAAGGTACCAACTTTGATTGTTCAAAATGTGTTAATACTTTCATTTTGAAAATATAAAATATTATTCATTTAAAACCATTTATTCTTAGAAAATAAATTATGAAAATCATCAAAATCATAATAAAAAGCCATTGGGGTAACAATCTCTAATTTTTTGATGATTACAACCATATTACCATTTTTTAGAAAATAATTTAAAATAATTTTCAACAAGGGTTCTCCCCTTATCGATATGCTTTAAACAATTAAAGCAATTATAAAGTTAGGCAATTATTTTTCATGATAACACACATTTTGAATATAATTTGAAGTAAAAGATCAAAAAATTGATGCACTATTGTGAAATATGTGTAAGGTGTTCTGTCTTTAACAAACTTAACACATTTAAAAGCATACACATATGTTTATTGTCAAACTATGTATCAACATTTATAGGCAAGATCATAGGCATTTATTTAAGCTCAACATAAAAGATGTCCATAAATTTAAACTGTATGTTAAACATCCAAGTCATTCAAACATTCATTCAAATAGATCATCCATGCAACCATAAAATAATGTATGTATAAAACTTTACATCTTCACCTTCATAAGAATTGAAAGGAAAATGTTTGAAACTTCAACTTTCATGAAAAAAATGAACCTCCCCTTCACTTTTCTACTTTTGTACTCTCCTTTTCTTCTCACCTTTTGTAATCAGCAAAAAAATTGAGCTAGGGATTGCCCATGAAATGCTTGAAGTCCCTTTTTTCCTTGGCCTTCTCTTTGCTAGCAGAAGCTCGTTTCTTTGTCGCTCGAGATCGCTCATCCTTGGCTTCACCTGCTGCCAGGGCTTCCCATTGTGCTGCCATTGCAAGATCTGCTTCTTGCTTGAGTCTTGTAGCTGTTTCTTCTTTAGACTCTTTGGGTTTGAATTGTTTGGCCCAAGCCTCCTTGATCCAAGTGAGATGTTCTTCCACCTTTTGGGACTGAGTGTGAACGGCAGTGACGATGCCTTGATTGTATTCTTTGCGAACTTGCTGTAGGATGGCATTGTTCGCGTTGACAATGGAGACGATGCTATCGTCCATTGTGCCACACAATGAACGTCCGACATTCGTAGCACGTTCAATTTCTTTTCTTAAAGAATGGTTGGATTTCTCAACAGATTTGACTTTTTCAGATAAGGAAGAGACAGTGCGATTTAAATCAAAAAAGTCCTGATCGACTTTGGCTTGAAATAAAGTCACTTGGGAGGACAAGGAGGAGATCAGAGAAACAACCTCTGAGAGGTCAACATGAACTGGGGCAGAGGAGGAGGATGCATGTGGAGCAGATGGAACAGAAGAGAAAATGGGAGGATACTAGGGGTGTTAACAAGTAGAATGGGGGGAGAATCAAGGTCAATGGGGAAAGAGAAACTATCTTGTTATACACGAGGAGGAGTCCTAATAGATGCGGGAGTACGTCTGGATGTGGTCCACACACCATCGACATGTGCAATTTGCATATGTTTCAGTGTGAAACTGCCATATAAGTCGTGCTTTAAAAAAGCAACAGCCTTTTCCTTTGACAGGTCAATGCCAAAATGGAAAAAAACACAGGTGAGGTGCATCCCATGTGGCAAAGAAGAGTTTTTTTTACTGTGGAAATGAAGTATATGGGAAATGAACAAAAATTCTATATTAAGGTTTTGTTGTTCGAGAATGCACCACATAATGAATACGTGCATATATGAGACATCACTAAATTTTTCTAACTGGGGAAGAAAAATATGATTAACCATATGATGCAAAAGAAGCATCTTTGGTTTCAAGGAATTAGCTTCTAAAGGCTTAGTGGGGTTGATGTCTTCGTTTTCAAAAATGATTTTAACAGCATCAGAAAAGGAAAAGCCTTCAACCTCAATAGGTTTCTGGCTATGGTAAACGCAAATTTCTCCTTCAGGAATCCCAAGAATTTCATTCAAGGATGATGGGGTCAAAGTAATGTCTTCACCATTCACCCAAGTGGTGATGGTAGTGGTTGGAACCAAGGATATGTGGAAGTGTGCGTAGAAAGATTTAACTAGAGTGGGATAGTGAGGTTATTTGATTTGCAAAATCCTCTCCCACCCGAGGCTTGAAAAGAGGTCCTTAAATCTCATTTCAATAGAGTTAAAAAATTTGAAATCTATAGCGCGATTGGGCGCTATTTTGCGATTTGCAAAGGAAGAGTAGTAGAGTTGACGAATTTATGGGGATCGAAAAGAGATTACCTTCGATGATGCTACATTTTTTGGAATTGAGTCCGTCGTCGTCGTCTTTGTCTTGATTGTTTTCTTCCTCTTTGAAGTTCTAGGGTTTGAGGAACCCTCATCGGCGGAGCGTTTGGAGTCCTTGCCCATCATTTTTGGAGGCATTTTGAAGAAATTTGGTTTGAATTTGAGAAAGAGATGAAAGGGGGGCGACTTAGGGTTTGAGAGAAGGAAGAGGCAGGAGATGAACAGTTTATATAGAGTAAGAGGGAAACGAAATGTCGTTTCGGGGACTGATGTATCTTTATATATAGACTAACGATTTGTGTCGACACAATTTGAGTTTGGTGTCGACACGATTCGTTTCGTGTGTGGGAATTTAGACATAGGATTGGTGTCGACACATTCAGCCATTTGGGTCGACACGAAAGATATTTGTATTGACACAAATTTATCGAGAGTCAGAAAAAACTACGGTGTCGATACTACACACATTTGTGTCGACACATTTTTAAGTTATGTTTACACATTTTCACAATCAAGAGAGAACATCAAATATTTTGAAAAGCAATGAATTGACATGGCTAGTATGGCATATAAATCATCAATTTGGAGCACATAACATACCAAGTTCTCTTCTAATATAGTATATTATTTCTTTATTTAAAGGTTTTGTGAAAATATCCGCTAACTGGTAATCGGTGCCTATAAATTCAAGTTTAATATTTCCTTTTTACACATGATCTCTTATAAAATGATGTCTAATCTCTATGTGCTTTGTTCTTAAGTGTTGTATAGGATTCTTGGATATATTAATTGTGCTTGTATTGTCACATTTAATATGGATATGATCTAGGTGAAAATCATAATCCTCTAATTGTTGTTTCATCTAAAGAACTTGTGCACAGCAGCTTCCAGTTGCAATATACTCAGCATCGACTGTAGACAAGACTACTGAGTTTTGCTTCTTGCTAAACCAAGAGATTAGTGAGTGTCCTAAGAATTGACAAGTACCACTTGTGCTTTTCTTATCTACTTTACATTCGACAAAATCAACATCTGAATAGCCAAATAACTCAAAAACTATTCCTCTAAGATAAAATAATCCTAGGTTTTGTGTTCCTAAGAGGTATCTAAGGATGCGCTTAACAGCGGTCTCATGTGATTTCTTAGGATTAAATTGAAATCTAGCAACATACAAATATTGAACATAATATCTGGTCTACTAGCAGTTAAATATAAGAGGGATCCGATCATACCTCTGTAACGCTTTTCATCCACTGCTTTACTATCTTCATCCTTATCAAGTTTCGTTGTAGGACACATTGGAATTCCCATAGACTTTGCTTTCAGCATATCAAACCTCTTCAATATGTCCCTTGTGTATTTGACTTAATTGATGTAGATTCCTTCTTGAGATTGTTTGATTTGAAGACCAAGGAAATAGTTGAGCTCACCCATCATGCTAATTTCGAATTCTCTCTGCATACACTTAGCAAAGTCCTTGCAAAGAGATTTGTTAGTAGCACCAAAAATTATATTATCTACATAAATTTGTACAACTAGCATGTCACTTCCTTGAGACTTGATAAAAATGGTGATATCAATTTTTTCCTCTAGAAAACTCATTTTCAATCAAGAATTTGCTAAGTTTTTCATACCAAGCTCTTGGTACTTGCTTTAAACCATAGAGAGCCTTTGTAATTTTAAAAATATGGTTTGAAAAATCTAAATTTTCAAAGTCAGGAGGTTGTTTCACATAAATTTCCTATGAGATAAAACTATTTAAAGAGGCACTCTTGACATCCATTTGATAGAGTTTGAAGTTTTTAAAGCATGCAAAAGCAAGCAACATCCTAATGGCTTCA
>JAOTRH010096723.1:0-16174 GCA_034768845.1 Heliamphora exappendiculata
ATAATAAAATATTTTATTTTACATTGAAACAAACAAAATCTTCATCTCACTTGCTTTTCCCTTGACAAATCTAAAGTTCTGTGTAGGCAATATCAAACAAAATCTTCACCTCAGTTACTTTTCGCTTTGCAAATCTGAAATGTGAATTTTACGCGCTATTTGTTTTAATGAAAAATATTTTATAATATATATTATTTTATATTTTCTTTGTACTTGGAAAGATAAAACTTGAAAGTTCATGAAAAATATTTTCTTTAACTCAAAATAAGTTATTTTGATAAAAAAAAAACATTGTGCATTTTTTAAAAACAAAAAATATTTTATGTATCTAATGTGACGTACTATTACTATATTACCATCATTATTCTTGCACCAACACTAAAATCCTACCATCAGCACCCCCTTGTTACCATCATTATTCTTGCACCAACACTCAAATCCTACCATCAGCACCCCATTGTTGTTCTTGCCCCCACCATATCTGTCACCGCCACCGCAATTGCCACCGCCATCGCCCCTGGTATTATCACCACCACCACACTACTCCCACCATTGTTGGGTATGTCTTTTATTTTGCGAACTTATATAATTAAAATTTTATGTACATACATTCAGACTTGGCTAGAGGTATGAGAGTTCATAAAAATTTTAATATGTGTAGATTTTATAATTATACAAGGGCTAGCATTTTGAGATTTTCTTATAAATAGGATTTCATAATTTTAATAATTGTGTAAAAAATTAAATCAAAAAAGTAGAGATGAAAGAGAATACAAAAAAGTACAGAAAGCACAGGAGTAACCCTCGAGTGGGAGAACGAGATTTGTTTCAAGACTTAGGTTATGGGTGTTGAATTTTTGTGTATTTTTTGTCTTATGATTGTACATTTTATGGTTATATTAGATTATTTCTCTCACCCGTAAACATAGGTAGGTTATGCCGAATCATGTATATTGTTGCGTAATTTTCTCTTTAATATGTATATAGATGTGCTTCCATTTGCGTTCGAAAATTGGTGTTTAAATCCCAACAAGTGATATCAAAACCAACAATTGTCGATTCGAAGTCGTAGTGGATGAAAGAAGTAAGATAAATTTTTTATCTCGATTTGTATAAATCAAAAAATATTTATTTTACACAAAAAAAGAAGAAAAAAAAATTAGTGGCGAAAGACTAGTCATTAGTAAGTGCATCTGGAATTTTAGTTGCATTTGAAATTTTAGTTGAAAGTGGAGTTAAGTCAAACGGTGAGTTTCTGATTCGACAGATGAATGGCAACCATTACACCTCAACAAATAGGTGGAATGACAGTGGGCATTTCAACGAATAGGTGTAAGACATTTTGGTGTAAAGATATGGGCCATGTTGTTTGAGTGTGGCGGAATGACAACGATTATAAAATTGACATTAACACTGATTATCGTCAGAATGGTTTGCAGAATTTAATCCAATGTGGAGAATATTAGGTATGTGTCTTATATTTTGTGAACTCATATAATTATAATTTTATTTACATGTATTTGGATTGAGTTGGAGTTATGAATCCATAAAAAATTTAATATGTGTAGAATTTATAACTATATGGGGATTACAGTTTTAAGATTTTTCTATAAATATGACTTTTTAATTATAGTTATTGTGTGAAGAGTTGAATCAAATGAGTTAGAGCACAAAAGTAACCTTTGAATAGAGGAATGGGAATTGTTTCATGATCGCTCAGGTTATGAGTGTTGAATTTTTAAATATTTTTGATCTCGTAGTTATATACTCTACTGTTATAGTAGATTGTTTCTCTCACCCGTGGATATAGGCAGATTATACCGAACCGTATATATTATTGCATGATTTTTTTTTTGGTGTGCATATGAATGTGCTACCGTTTACATTCAAAAATTGATGTTTAAATCCCAATAAGACAACCAACATCACCTATTCGACCACCACCATTGCTGCCACAACCACTTTTATCACCACTACCATGGCAACTTCACTTGGTAACGAAGGTGTTCAATTGAGCATCTTAAATTTTTTTTAAATTTTTTATATACACATGAATTTTGTATTTATATCATAAACTTAAGAACTTGAACACGCTATCGAAAGGTTTGAATACCCTACCTAAATATTTAAACACTTAACTAAATATTTGAACAACTAACCCAAATGTTTAAAAGAGCATTTTTAACAATGAAAATAATAAAAAAACAATTGTGTTACAAAATGAAAAATAAATGAATAAGTGACTGTTTAATTACATACATTGAAAAAAATATATTTTAATAACATTGATGATGATGTTATTATGCCATAGTCTCAAAATATGAAAAGTTGTGAGGGCAAACGTAAAAGTCCCACTATCTATAAGCTTTTGTGCAAACAATTGGTTCATTATATTAAATTTGTTTTATTTTTTAAGATTTAAGAAGTGTAAATTAATTGTCATTCTATCCTGAAAAATATTTCTAAAACCGCCACTAACCACCACGACCACCGCTCTCTAACCATATTTATACTAACATTACCATACCTACTAGCAGCCCCTTCATTTTAATAGTCACAATCAATTAATACAAGAAAGCATTTTTTATCAAAATCTCTCAATAAAAATGTTTTCTGTGGAAAACAAACATTAACTTTAGCATAAAAAGCTAGTCAACATTGTTGAAAACAACTCAATATAAATACTTAAATTCAGAGGAGTGAATATTTCCAAAATGTCTCATTTTTTTTTATAAATGTTGCAATTTTAAAAACAACGCCTAAATCCTAAGTTTGAATTGAAAAACATTAACGACGAAAACTAACAAATAAAATAAAATTGAAGAACCCCCAAACAAAACTCCCTCAAGAAATCGAAAACACACCACTAATCCACCTTCTTCACTTGTTGATATTACGATTCACACACATCAAAATTGTCGAAAACAGGTTGAATCGGAAACTAATATTATCGACGTGGGCATTGTAATGTTTGAATGATTCATCCATTTTTTATGTTGTTTTTTTGAACGAGTTGTTACTTATTTTATGGGGGCAAGATTCCATTTTTTTATTTACGAAAAAAATGGATATTATTTTTGTAATTAATGAGTTTCGGCAATATGTACAAAAGTTGGATCAGACAGCCCAATAAATGGGACTCGGAATTGTTAAATCTTTATTGTGCCCAGATACTAATATTGTCATCCCAGCTGAGACGCTGTTAGGATTAATGAGTTGTGGAGAAATTTTCTAAAATTTAGCTCCACTTAATAATAGTAGGATTATTGCTAGCAAAACAAGTTCAAGATTCGTTAGTTTGATGGAAGTGCCGTGTCGTGTTGCAATTGGTTTCAATTTTAGAGAAAGGAGAGGTGTAGGAATGGCGTTGTGTTGGGATTCGTTTCAATTTTGAAGAAAGGAGAGGTGTAGAGATGACAACAGTGCATGTGGGACAAGAGCGTAGATGCGATATCCCATCTTCCCCATGTATCTAATTGGGCGAAGGGGTAAGGACGAGTAAGGAGAAAGGAGAGGTGTAGGGATGATAATAGTGCACGGTGGGACATGAGTGGAGATGCGATATCCCACCCTCTCCCCGTATCTTATTGGGAGTGGGTAAAGGTGAGGTGAGATAAATAGGGAATGTGGTGGGAGTGAGACGGGAAAAGAAATATAGCATAATTTTTTATCAACATTGTGATAAGATGATATAAGTGGGTGTGAAATGATATGATATAAGAACTCTTTTTGATGAATGAATATGATTATAAAAAAAAAAAAAGACAATAAAAATAAAAATAAAAATAAAAATAGAGTATTTGCATTCTAGTCTTATTATTTTTTAAAAAGATATTTTTTTTTACATATTTTCTTATATAAATATATTTAATAATTATAATCGAGAGAGGGATGAGGAACAACGGGACGAAAGAAGCATATTCCATCCCCGCTCTACTTATTATTGAGAGTGAAAAAACCAGTAAAAACCAAGACAGAGGATGCAGAGGAGCAAGACAGGGACAGAAAATTTCGGGATGAGTTAGACAAGAAACAACTAGTATGTGAAAAACCCATTAGATCCCTAGAAACATAAATCAAAAGTCTTACCATAGCAAAATGGCATAAAAAAATATTCATATGGTTAACCTCGATTGATCAAAACACAAGCTTAATTTGGTTAGTTTGATTAGATTTAACTAATGGACGTATCAACATAAATTCGAGAATCTTCTAAAAAAAAGATAAGAGAATTTTGGGCGAGACGAATCCATGTCCCACTTTCTTAAATGCCAAACAAAAATAACTTACAATGTTATTTATTGGCTGCCAATTTTGAGAAGGGACTCCCCATCAAATTCAATTATAGAAAAGAAAAGAAATCTGTGGAGATAGAGAGGAAAGAAATGGCAAGATGGGATGGAGGTGGTGTTGAAGCTCAAGGCAGTGCAGCATGTATCTTGTGGGTGGTTGTACTCACTTTAACTCTCATCTCAGCTATGATCTTCTATTGTGCAGATGGTGTACCTAATGACAAGGCCTCAGCAACCCACACCGACACTTACGGTACCGGATATGCTGCCGGAGGCAGCACAGGTTGTGGCTGTTGAACTCAATCCCAACCCTCTCTCCGGCACTTGCGGTGGCGGATACGCAACCGGGGAAGGCGCAGGTTCCAGTGGTTGAACTCGATCCCAACCTCTCTCCAGCAGAGATTAGGACCAGGCACGAGAAAGCATATATAGACATCAAACATATACATAAGAGAGATGATATTTTCTTTTGCACCTTTTTTTTGCTTGAGCCTTTGATTTTTGTACTATAACGATGAATAGGTTATCGACTACCCAAGGAATAGTTACAGTACCTGTTGTGCTAAGAATGTGGTAGCCGACAAAGGGAGTTTACATATTCCTGCGACTTTTCCTAATTTCGGTTGACGATATGTCCATGCGAAATGTCTCTGCCGGTATTGGGATAAACATGTCTCTTAACTCCTCTGGAATGTCAAAATCTTCAAGAACCTGTGCAAGTTTCATGTCATGGAACTGGCAAATTTTCCAAAGGATAGGAAAGACAAAAGAAATAGGGTGCTTTGAAAGGCTTCTTTTATGTGGGCAAACCTTAAAAACTCCATCTACACTTCGACCACCCACAAGGAAAACACATCCTGTTCTTTTGCACCCATTGAGTGTCTCCACCATTATCTTATGGTCCCCACTGTAATACTTCTGCTGCAAAGAATAGAAAAAGATTGTAAAAATCAGCTAGAACTATATGCAAGTTCCAGCTTTCATGAAAATTCTCGCCACCAACAAACGAACTGACAAATGAAAACATTTACAAATTGTATGTGATGTTATTTATGCATTTGGTCAGGGTCAGCTTTGGGGAATCATAACAAAACTGTCTTCCCTTGTTTCTATTATGAAGTTGAGAAATCCGTCTTTCAAGGGTACAGCGAGATGGGGTGGCAAGAAATCTTTTAAACAAGAGACCTATCTTTTTGAAGATATGACGCATTCTATGACCACTGTAAGTAAAAAAATGGGGCCGACACAACTAATGAAAACAATTAAACACAAGAGAGCTCCGAACGCAATGGATGATCAATAAAACTAAATGCAAACAAACGAATATGCTGAAAAGTTCAACCAGCAAAAGATTTAATAAACCTACATGGGGAGAGAGAATTTCAACCAAAAAAACAAACTAAGAATTTTAAGCACAACTTTGCACATCAGCCCATAGATTAGAAAATAGAAACCAGAAGTACATTAAGAAACTCCATACATTGAGGCAATTTCCAACTAGAAGCAATCAGACATGATACAACGTGGCTGAGAAGAAATAAGAAACAACAGGGCAGATGGCCTTAATATCTGAAGATTCCTCCTTTAAACCTTAACCTACAAGGATGAAGTGGGATTTTTACAACGAAAATGCTAACCACTATCCCCTAGGTGGTAGTTAATAGGTAAACAATATATGAATATCTTTGCAAAGTGTATTAATATATGTGAAAATAATAAGCCCCACTTCCAAAAGTACATTAGTGGCAGAGATTTTTTGTCCTCGTTAACCTACTAACAACCGTACAGTGGGGGGTTGTTAACATGACCTTTTTTACAAATAAAGAGTAGAACCTTTCAGAACAAATACTCAGGACCATACAATTATCATATCAAAACATGTATAAATAAAAGCCTTGTCCACTCATCATACGCATTCAGACAAAATGCCCCACAAAGAACCACGGTGAAAAAGAAAAAAAAGAAAGTTTCAAAAATTATATTGGAAAGTGGTCTGAACTACATGAACATTTTTTCAAGGCATCCTTTCCAAAATAACAATTGAGTTGTGGGCTGTGACACTCTTTAAAATTCTAAGTTGTTCTTTCCTTGTACAAATAAAATTTTAAACTAATTTGTGTCATTTACATTGATAAAGAGTTCTTTCAAGCTTGTAATTGATCCTCTTTGGAAGTTTCTCTTCACTCACTTCTGCCAATGCTGCAAAAATTCTTTTAGTCGATATTGCCAGGCGCATAGAAACGTCTAGCAAGCATTTGACAGAATCCTAAGACACTTATTGTGATACCTTGAGAAAAAAATATAATAATATAATTAAATTAAATTAAATAAATAATATTAAATTTTCGATTACGACCGTTACAGGCCGTTACAGACATTAAATGCGAGAATAATAATATTTAATCAATTAAAAATTTAGTACGAAAATAATAATGATGCTTAAATGTAAGATATATATATATATATATAAAAACACACATATATGTATATATATCTATCATAATAATAGTATGTATTTATTAAAATATTATACAAATTTAATAATACAATTAAATAAATAAATAAATAATAATAATAACTATAACAATAATTACATTAATTTACGGTTACGGCCGTTAATATACTACTTAATACAAATTAAATACGAAAATCATGATACTTTATTAATAATAATAATAAAAAAAATGAATATGTACATAAGAATAATAATAATAATATTCAATTACAATAGAAATGCAAGCATATTATGAGAATTAATAGTATTTAGTATGATGTAACCGGTGGAATTTAAAATCATAAAATGAGCCATTATTGAGCCTGAAGTCTTTCGTGTATAAGTACATGTATTAAGTTGCCTTCAGGTTAGGTTAACAGTGTGAGAAGGAGTAAGAGAAAAAAAAACAGTGGAGAAGCGCCGCATAGCCCCGACCCCCCCGTCGGCCACCTCTGGAGCCGGCGCTGACGCCTCCCACGCTGTCCACCGTCACCGCCCCACGCTGTCGGCCTCCGGTCTCTTCCCCGTTTGGTAACTCTCTCTCTCTCTCTCTCTCTCTCTCGGTGGTGGCTTCCACCACCATCCGAGCCATCAACCGACCACCAGAACCACCACCCACCATCACCGGCGACCACCACCGGCGCCTTCGGCACCATCGAGAACCCCCATGCTGTCCGATCAACCCCACACTTTCTTATACATCAAAATTTCATATATTTGTTGCGGACTGTTTCTAACACCACCTGCTGCCACCGCCACTCAACAGCCTTGGGTTTACCCTTTTTACGCCATAACGCCGCTAGTGAACGGCTTCGATCGCCAGTAAACTGCTTCGGCGAACCCAAACCAGAAAATTATCGTTTTATAAATTTTGTTAAAAAGAAAATAAACATAAAAGTAAATAGTTTTGGGCTAACTTTGGACCACCTCAACCGTCACCTCGGACCTCCATTTCGACCACTGTAAGTTTGGTTAGATTCACCACACGACCGCCTACACATGGCTGCGAACGGCCGTCAAAACCGACATCCAGATTGTCCAGGCGAGTGTCGCAAAAAAGCGTCAAAATAACTGATGTGAAAGCAGCACATGCACACATGGCCACTGGGTGTTGTCCGCTGTAGTTGGGTTCTGTTGGGGTTAATGTTATTGTGCTTAGGTATTGTTTGGTTCAGTTAATTATTTTATTATGTTTTATTGTATTTAATTTAAATTCAAAAGAATGAAAAAACAATAATAATAAATAGATAAAACTAAGAAGTTTGATATTATGTTTTATGTAAATCAAATACTAAAGATATTAAGCCTAAATATTTTAAATAACATAAAAGCAAGTGTTTTGGCTTAGTTGAATTAGTTGGGATATTAATGAATATGTTAACTAAAATATATATAATAATAAGTTTAAGCGGTTAAGTGATAAGATTAATGGTCCATTTTTATTTAATAATTATAATACCTTAATATATTATTGTTCGTGCATATATTAAGATAAATAATGGTTTAGATGTTATTAAAAATTATATATATATATATATATATATATAATAAAATAAGCTATAATTAGTACAAACGAAATACTAATGCGGATTAGCATATTATTTAATTATTGCATGAGTTAGCATTAAATAATCATAGTTCATTTATGTTGTACAATTCAGAATAACGCATTTTTAGATCTTTTCGGTTACGATGCTTAATACGTTATTTGGATAACAGGTGAGTGGTCTAGCATGCTACGTATTTTTGTTAAAAATTTTCTGTCCCTAAATCATTCTGAAAAACAAATAAAAATTTTAAAAATTCCTTTAATATAAATATATAAATTTATGTTGCAAATCTCATGGCATAAAAAGGTTTTATAGAGTTTTTGTCCACGTTTAAATGGTGTGACTTATGAGATTCTATTATGGGACCATACTAAAAGTTCAGGGGACACGCCCTCTACGAAGGTGACTCTGGTGGATAGGAAAAAGGCCCGACCTTGCGTTCGTAGTGACTCTAGTGCTCAACGGTTAAGGGACAGCCCGGGTATTGTCTAGTGATATTAATTGGATCGTCTTAGAGAAGAGACTCGAACGCCAGCCCGTGGTGACTCTAAGCTCGATGTTGGATCAAATGGGCCAAGGATGCCCGAGCTTAATTATATTCGGCGTTGATTATCATTTTATTTTGGTTCCCACTAGTTATAGATGATCATGTTGTTTACACACACCGGCTACTAATTACTGGCTTTAAATGGAGTTAATTTATTTGCGTGAATTTAACGAAAGAAAAAAGACTTTTGTATCAGGTGATTTTACAATTCATTATATGCCATGATTATATTTCAGTTATATATATTTTGAACGTCCCATTTTTCAAACTATATTTTACTATGTTTGCTTACCATTTACCGAGCCGTCGGCTGACGTTGTTGTTAACATTTTCAGATGATTAACGGGATGACTAGTAGTGAACTCTGTGGTATTCGGGGACCTAGTTTTAATGATCGCTTAGGAATTTTTATTTATTTATTTATTTTGTTTTGGTTCGGTATTTTTTCCTTTGTTTGGCTAATAATTATACTAGATTTTCATGAAGGATAGTGGGCTGTTTGTGACTCACAAAACTCTCAGTTCAAGTTAATTTTATTTAATAACGTATGTTAGCATGTTATCTATATTTCTGGTAAATTATTTTGTTTTTCAGGCTTTCGTAGCTTATGGGCTAAGGCCTATAATTCACGGCCGGTCATGCCCGCTAATTTGGGGTGTGACACTTATTCTTTTTGTACACAAAACCAGTGCAAAGTCAGAGACAGGATGTTCATTCCATTCGAGATCAAAAATATTAGGGACATCAAATTTAGTCCAAGCTCCAAAAACATGGAAGGTTCAACAATAAACATACCTTTCCAACCAATTCTCAGATAACCTCGCAAACTATTTCAAGATCGAAAGCCAAACACCAGAAAATGTTAGGTCCTTAAGAAGATGGTTCAACAACATGCTGATTAAAAAATAATAATAATAATAAGAAAAACATGGTCAGCAACATGCATGTTGCAACATCCTACAAATCAAATAAAACCTTGGCATGTACGAATATAAATTTTCCTGAGTATTACCAGTTAAAATATTATCATACTGCCCAATGCTCACACCTGATGAACTAGCTATTGAAGATAGGATGTAAAAGGGAGCAAATCTTTACATTATCTGAAACTGCAGAAGTATGCACCCAAGGCCTATTGCAATAGTCCACTTCATGCATTCTCTGAGCTGTTTGCAGGTTGCAAATAGGTATTATATCTATGGAGCTCACCTAAGTAGCATAGACACAGACATGCACATGACACAGACACGACACACCCGAGACACATTAAATGATTATATTTTTATATAATTCTTATGTGTTAAATATGGAATAATTTATCCAAATGTAATAAAAAAACATTCAACATATCACTAATTAAGTTAAGAAGTCATATATTTTATTTAATAAATGTTTCAAAACAAGTATATTGTGCGTAAATTGAGTTCGAAGAATATAAAACAATATTAATATGAAGAAATTCATCACATAAAACATGTTTGGACGGTTTAAGAAGTGTCGCCGAAGTGTCTGCAAAGTGTCGGAAAAGTGTTTGATATTATAAATATAATATTTTATGTAAGATCTATTTACATACTCTTCTAAATATATAAAGTACTCGTACTGGACACTCGAGACTTCGATAACAATATGAGGCATGCGTCCAACATTCTAAATTGTACATTGACGTAGAAAGCATACTTATTAATTCAAGTTTACTCTAAAACTAAGCATAAACTCTCGTATTATGAATGAAATACATTATAGAATCTTGGAACCACTATTTACCTTAGAAACTAAAAGAAATGTCTCAAGGAAAATGATTATCTTGCCATGTCCCAGTGTCCTTAATATAAGAATTAAATAAATTCGACACTTGGACACATACTTGCACCAAGCATTCGTACTCAAGTCCACGTGACATAGAGTAAGACATGTTCAAGAAGGGATACACATGCCTTTAGGAGAATCTAAAGAGTGTCAGAGTGTCTGACACAACAGTCACTAGACGTCTCCTCCATAGAAGTGTTTGTGATTCTTAGGCCTTAGCCCACCCACGAGATCCATCAACCATACAGCCTCATATGCCAACCAAGGAAAAGAAAAATACCAAGCAGCAGTTAAATACTGTCGTTTCTTTTAAAAGTAAACCATAGTTTCAATCATGCCCCACATATTAGAAAAATGGTGTACTCTGCATGGAAAATCTTAAGGAAATGAGCTTCCCTTGGGATTATGTCCAGATTCTAGGTCTCAGCCTAAGAAAAGATACTCCTATAGTAGAAACCATATGAGACTCGTATAATAAATAGGAAGAATAGTTAGAAATACATCAGTGGCAGAAAAGGAAAGTAGAAGAAAGAAAAAAAAGTAAAACCATGTAAGATATTGTTTCAAATAAACCAAGTAGAATTTAGATCAAGCGATGTGTTATTCCTTACATTAATTAGCCTTGCTGCCGTGTCTGCACCAATTACGAAAGCACTTCCTGGAAAAAGATCTGCTTTCTTGTAAAAGTAAGGCTGATTTGAAATAATCACCGTCTTTCCTGCTTTTTAAAGGTTTCAAGACATTAATAGCTCACTTTGCACCATATTAACATAATTACTTGCTAAAAGTTCATCACAACGACCAGTCTACCCAGACAAGTTTTGCATACATATAAGCAACTTAACAATCATGCTGGGGAAGTTCTCACTAGGCTTGCAAACCAAATGAACAATCAAGAAATTGTGCAAACTATAAATAGAGAGATAAACTGCACACATCCATCAAGAACATTTTAGTTGCAACTGAGTTCCCATGAGTTGCTTGCGAAGCTTACAGGCCAGTGGCATCAATTCTCATTTACACTGCCTTCCCTTGGGACTCAGACAGTTGCCGTTTCCTCCCCATAGTTTGCAAAATCATTCTGCCCTTCCCTAGTCTTTTAATTCTTCAATCATTTTATTAATCATTTTTACTTAAAATAGAGAAATGAATAAATGTCAGAAAGACAACACAGCCAGTCTTCATCCCTCCCTCATCAAGCCAAAACCACTTTCATCTCCTTTACCTCAATCTCTGAAACCTTCACTGCAAATCTGGCAGCAAGATATACTAAATAGAAAAAGATTATAATTATCTACAAGGAAAGTAGGGTCTCGTGTGTGACTGATAGAGAGAGAGAGAGAGGGAGAAAGGGAGAAGAAAAAATAAAGAGAAATGCCTCCCACAACCTCCACGATCAAATCATCTCAATATCATTATCTCCATTTAAACCCAGTTCTCAATTCCCAAGACAGTCGCTTTCACAGTCAGCACCTCCTTTCATATGCCTCATTGATCCTCACTCCTCCCTGTCAGAAGTCCAACTTCATTTAACTGACTTCCATTACATCCATAGCATCCCTACTAAAAATCTAAAATATATTCATTTTCTATTTCAAACACTCAAGACATGGCACAAGCAGCTTTTCCAAAATATTGAAGTTACATTCTTGCTCAGCCTGAGATGATCTATAGTAAAAGATGCACCACCTCAATGCAATAGGAGACCAAAATGGTGAGTACATGCTCTAATGGGTGTTCAAGAATGTATATGCAAGATTTTTAGCCACTTTAATATATGTTATGATAATAAAATAATTCCACGCAATTGTTGGGAAATGATGAGTGTGTCCACTGTCCAACCTCCCCTCTCCCTCCCTAACAAGTTCTGGTTACTCTTGAAAGGTAAGTTGTTTGATCACCATGATGCATCTACAGGGGCTTCATATTTTACCACTTGAAATGTTAGACAGGATGTCCATTTTTCCCACATGCACACCCATAATTAGTTTTGGTGTCCAATTTTCGCACACATTGGAGTTATCAAAAGCCACCAAAGTTTGAATGATTTCCCGAGGATCTCCTCACAAAGTGTTTTAGTTTTCTTTTGATTCATCTCTAGTTACAGGAAAATTTGTTAAATTTTATATGTTTTGAAGACTTTCTTGTAAAAGTTAGGTACTCTTTGCTTCGATGTAGTTTAGGGTTTATCTTTTATTTTTTATGTTGGGAATAACTAGGGTTATTTATTTATTGGTCATGTCAAGTGGGCAAGGGGATGCTTAGGTTGGAGTCGTTAGCTACAGATAAGAGCCTTATAAATACCAAAGTCAGGAATGGCTGCCCTCTCTCTCAGTCTCACAGTTTCTTCTCCTTCACGGTTTCTGTGCTTCTTCTTCTTCTTCTTCTTCTTCTTCTTCTTCTACTAATCTATCAAATTGTCTTCTTTCTTCTTCCTCTCTTTCCTGGTACTTGAATTACAGTCCAAAGGCTCATTGGTTAAGGGTTGCTGCTTCATTTCTTGTTGAAGAGGTCTCTTGCTGTGTGACTGTAAGGATCCAAACCCTATTTACATATCTTCTTTCACCCACCACCACCCTGAATGTTTCTTTCCTCCTTCCTTCCCTCAATATCATAGGTTTTGCAAGAAGAACTACAGAATCTGCTCATTTATAAGCTGGATTACTTATATGCTTGTCTTTTGTTTGGATAGCTGTCCTTGTTAATTCATTGTTAGAGATCAGTATCTGACATAAAGTTCTCCAAGGTTTGTGTAACCCAGGACAGCTATAATTTCGGCCAAATATTTTTTTCATCTTAAAACCTTAACATCGAAGTGTTTTGAGTTAAACAAGAGAAACAAATGTCAAGAGAGGTAGGAGTGGCGAAGGGTCATTGGCAATGCATGTTCAAGACAATAAGAGGAAGGTAGTTATATTATGAGAGATATAGACAGTTTTGACGTGTAAGGTAAGACACTATTGCAATGTTGGCAATCGCGTGTTGGAGATAAATGCCTTTTCTTAAGAGCAAATGCATTAAAGAAAGTAGGGCGAAAGAAAGAAAATGATTATGCCATAAGAACTTGGTGTGGCTGGCAGTAACAACGGTAGATGAGAGAGAGAGAGAGAGAGAAAGTATATGAACCTAAAATGGGTTCACGCAGAAGTGGCAGGGTTGGGTGGTTGGTTTTGCAAGGCTATGTCATAGAAAATTGAGAGAAACTTAATTCTTTCCCTAGACAGGACTTAAAACAGATTGAATACTCAAAATTGATTTAAGCCTTAACTACATACTACATGAACATTTCAGAAGAAGGGGATGGGGATCTTAGACCAACACCAGATATTTCTCATTCGCAATATTTCTGACTGCATCCATTTGTTGAACTGGGGCCAAGCAAGGATCAAAATTTCGTTCATGTGCGTTGTTTCAATTAGCACGGAGAAGTTTTGGAAATGTTTTGGAAGTAACAAAAAGAGTTTGAAAATACAACGAAATATTTGCAAACATAAATCAAAATACATAAAGCCTAAAATTAATTAATCAAATATATAGAGGTTCATAATTTATCCACACTGGAGAATAAGTGTAAAATAAAATTTAAAAAAATCAATGCTGAAATAACCAAAAACTTGTAATTATTGTCAAACAACTCAATTTTATTAAATACAATTGTCGATGATCTTAAATGAGTGTAAGATCCAAACAAATTAAAGTCTAAAAGTTTACTTGGACAATAGTACTAAGTTAGTAACAACATTAGTACATTACCAATAGTATTGTACAGTAGCAATATTATTATTACCATACTACTAATAATCGTATTTACTAATCTAGTAAAATACAATGTTTTATGTTTTATCTTGAAAAACTTAAAAAACCATTTACAGAAATCTCAATTCATGTCGATACTACTAATTGTTTCAGTATATTGTGCTATGTTTTGGGTATGTTCAGGTGTGTTTCGAAGGGAACAATAGAATTCTATTATTCCACTAGTATTTTCTTTGGGATCCTCGGGAAATGAACCATTTCAGCAGTTTTGATGGAAAATGGAAATTTGTTCCATAGGGCCTAAATATTGTTGGAAATTGTGCAATGTCAGCAAAATTTGTTATTTACCATAATTGTGAACTAATGGAAAGGGGAATGTTTCAACAACACTGAATGGGATGCAAGTTCAGCTTATAAACTACAGTGCACATCACTACAATCATTAGAAATCTAAGGACGGATTATGTTACTAATATGGATTTTCTCTGGCTTGGATGTAGATCTACCTCAAATTTGCCTTATCAGTTCATAGAAAAAATTTCTCCTATAAATTCTGTTCCCCTATCCCCAAAAATTAAAAGTCAAATTCCAGGCCTAATATCATAACCTGGAACCACTGTTACCATATCCAAGCTACAAAACAATGAGAAACACTATACACCTAGAAGAATCACAAATCTTAAGATACAAGCGTGCGCACGCACGCACGCATACACGCATATTGGGTATAAATGAAAACATATTAATCAGACTCACCAACTTTTTCAAATTGCTTTACGCGATCTTTGATTTGAGGTATTGTCAGTGGAGGTTTGTCTGCATTTACCGCTGATATCTCAAAGCATGGATACACCTCACCACAAATGCTGCATAAAGAAAATCATTGATGAGAAGCACTTTACACGCATTTTATATCACATGGATATATGCTTCTGCAATGTGTGATGAGCACCTTAAAGATAGAAATTTGTTATGATCCTGTCCCACATTGATTAAAAATAAGGGACTATCATGCGCCTCTGAGCCTCTTGGGTCCCCTCCCCTTGTAAGCCAGTTTTTTGGGGTGAATTTTACCCAAGGTTTTGTAACAAAGTACCACGCGTACGTTTCATTCCATAGGCATTTTACTTGAAAGATACTAGTATGGCATGAAAATAAAAGTGAAATATGATAAGAAAGGCATTTCCTCATTTACATTATAGATCCTTTTTTGTTCTGTATTCTTCTATACTCACCCAACTATGTCTACAAACAAAGCTTTTTGAAGTTAACCAGGGCTCAAAGTGCCCATACCTAATCCTTGAAACATTTTCAGATAAATTCCACAACTGCTAACTACCTTAGTTGTAATGACTAAAGACTCTAAGAATAACATAACTATGATTCAAAATTTAGGAGCTTCATGAACATCTAATACCCTTCTAAACCAACCCAAAACACCACATATAAATACCTAAGAACATAACTTGACCAAAACAAATAAGTGTGTACCCTATAAATCCAACCATGCCCTGAAAGTTGGGAAACTAGACAAATGCCCTTTGACTCCCATTTGTCTCCTAAAATTTAGATAATCATGTAAAAAATTAAGCTGGCAGCTACCAACTTAAAGAAACCTATAACAAAAACCAGCACAATTAACACTTGATTATCGGATGTCCCAAGTAAGGGTGTAAAAACGGCCCTCGGGCCACCCGCGGTCCGCAGGTGGCCCGAGGCCCCTTAC
>JAOTRH010096754.1:0-16172 GCA_034768845.1 Heliamphora exappendiculata
CGACCAAAAATCGATCAAAAATGGACCAAAATCACCAAACAGCCATAGATCGAACATGAGAAGAGGGATTCGGCACCTTTAGAATGAATCTCAACCACCAATAACCAAAAAACGTAGTCACGATGCCCAGATCAAAAACCCTACCGTCTGAAACTTGCAAAACTTTGAAAAAACACGTAATATACCAATCTTTTCCAAAAAATCAAGGAAAAAACATTGCAACAATAAGTGGACGGAGGAGAATTGAACCAAAGAAGCGGTGTTCGTCCCCGTCCGTACAGTCGCTGACGTCATCGGACGGAATATGACGTCAGGGAGCTGTTTTTATTGTGCGACCTAGGCTGAAGTTTTACGAAGCTTTTAGGGTTAGATTGGAAAGGCTCTGATACCAAGTTGTGTCGTAAAAATGAATTTAGGATTTGAAGAAGGAAGAAGGAAAAACAGAGAAGAGAAAAAGAGATGAAAAGAAAGAGTTTAGGGAGGTTAATTAGTCTCCTTCACTCACATATCATTTATATATTATTAGGTAAAAAACAAACTAAGTATAAGAATCCAATTAAGAAAATAAAATAAAAATATAAAAGAATGAAATTAATAAACTCTCAACAAAATTGACAAGACTAATATTACGTTTAAGGTGGCGTCAATTGCATTTCCATGTCTGATTCCAGGCAATGATGACAAAGACATTATGAAGCCTGTGTAATCAAATATTCAAACTTGTTGAAGGTAGATTTGGTTATTGAAGATGACCAGGATTGTGACTCGTGATTCGTCTTAGAAGATCAAGTTCTTGAAAATTAATTTGTAAGTACAAGGTTGGTGCGTACAAGTGCAACGTGTGAAGTTTTGAGGAATGGAAACTTAGAGGTTGCTTTTTATTTTGAGAAAAAAATTTAATAGAGGTCTGATGACCATTTTAGGAAATTCAATATCTTTTTTTTATTATTTTGGTATTACCATTAGAGTATGAATCTTGTGATTTAGTACAAAATAGCTTGCAACTATTTTATTGGTTTCTTGGTCGCCAAAAATTAGGATTAGTTTGTTACGAATACCTATGTAAACCTAGCTCCCTAAGGGAAAAGATGACTGTTCCCTTTGTCCATAATTAATAATGCTTCTCAGGCTTTTAAAATATTTTCTTGTGGATTCTACGTTTCTCTCGTGTATTCATGAGCTTTTTCTTCTGGAGTGGTGTCTAGTCCCTATTAAGTTTGAAGAGTCCCTATTAGCCTAACTACCTGGGTTGCCTTTAGAGCTTCCATCCTTATTAAGCTTGAGGTGTCCTACTCTAGAGAGACTTTAGATGCCTTCAAAAGGAAGAACTCGCTGTACACCAGTCCCCATAATCTGATTAGGTGGTATCCACCCATGGAAAGACACTTCAAGCTTAATACAGATGGAAGTTCCAAAGGCAACCCAGGTGCAGCTGGTTTTGGAGGGGTTTTCAGCGATCATAGAGGAAGTTGTACTGCTGGTTTTTATGGTAGGGCTGTGGATTGTTCTACGAGGCCTATTGCTCATGTAATTTGGAATCCTCATTTTGGCCAACCGGCTGTGGAAGCATTTACGTAGGGGGTGCTCTTGGCCTGGTAAATATCGCTTATTTTGGTGTTTATCAGTGGTGGTATACAATCGGTCCAAAATCTGGGCAATTTGTTGAGGCTTGAAATTCATCCACAAGCAAGACTTTTGAGGAGTGGAGTCTTGAAACTGATATGGTTCTGGACCGATTGAAACTGTTCCTCTTTATCAGTGGTGGTATACAATCGGTCCAAATTATGGTTCTGTTTATCAAGAGGATCATCATTCCCCTCAAACCAACTTAATTGAGGAGTGCAGAAGGCTTTCAAATCTCTATAACTACTCTACAGCCCAAATGCTCAGAGAATCTAACGGAGTAGCTGATTTGTTTGCTAACATGGGAGTGGCTCAGGAGTGCCCCATGGTGATCCTTAACTTACTTCCTTGGGAGGGGAGGGACCTTTTCTTCTTTCTGCTGTTTTTTTCTTTTTCCCATTTGGTCTTGTTTTATTAAAAAATAAGTATGTCATCCCTATTCAATATTACCACTGCATCCATAAGGCCGAACTATTAGGCTTCCAACAGTTCTTGTATTCTGTAGTTATTTGCCAAGGAACCCTAGTGATTGTTACCTAGTCACTCATTGTGAGACTTGACTAGATGATGATATGATGTTTTATGCCCCAACCCCACCTCCATGCCTTATTTTGTGTGTTAAGTTATTGGCACTTCTCTTCTTGTCCCCAAGTGGTACAGGAATAATGTCTCTCATTGTTAAATTACTTTTGTTGCTTGGCTGGATGGTCTGATCTGAGATATGCTGCTTCGGAGCTGGTTGATATTGAAATAGATTATGGATTCCTTTATGTATCATCACCACAAAAGTTGCTTGTGCATGTATGCTGTTAAGTAAAACTGTGTTGTGCATTTGATGTGTGTATCCAAAAATGTGAATTGGAGATCCAAGAGTTTTTGCCCATATTGCTAATGTTTCAAGTGCTTTCTTCTTTTCCAGCAGGTCTATGAGTTTGGCTGCTGATAGTTGGCTGGCATTTATGGATCGGCTTCTTATATTGGGTGATGATAGTTCCGATGAGAAGGAATCCATGAAAGAAACAATGCTTCACTTGATAGATATATATTATGATGCTTTGGACGCTCCTAAAAGTGGAAAAAAGGTTAGTTTTGAAACTTCTATAATCCCTGGATAAATATTTGAGCTTTAGATGTGTGTTTGTGGTCTAGGGTCACTGTTTTACTTTCTTCAATTCTGGCGCACTTAGCTATAAATTCTTTTATAAGTATCCCACATTTTCTCGGAGCAATTGTTCCCCTACCTTGCATTATCAGATGGAATGACTTCAATGCTCTTCCTTGTGCATTGAGCCATCTGTGGATTTGAACTTTTCTGGACTCCTGCTTTTATGGTAGATAGATCAGGTTGCAGTCCTCCAGCCACCTGTACTGCTGAAAATGATTCTTGTAACCATTTGTTTGTGGTTATCACAATAAAAATGATAACGTTTTAAACTTTTAAGGGTAAGGACATTGTCTTTAAGATGAATCTGTTGTCAATTAGAAATTTTATAAATATGGAAATAACACGTTACTACATTACTGAACATAGGTTTGCTGCTATGACCTGAAGTCTATATTAAGTTCAATGGATTTTTAATGGCTTTCATATTTGCAACCCAGCCATCCTTGATTGTTAGAAACCTGGAAGAAAATGAAATAAAAAATGCAGCTCATTTTCTTGATTGTTAGACTAGTTAAATTTGCCCATCACAAATGCCAAATCACCATGACCTTTAGCGATACTTCTAAGTAAATTACCTTATGTAAGAGCTTCTCTTGACCCAACTCAGCCATGGCTAGGACCTTACAAATCATGTTTAAGCCTTCGTTGAAATCATTACACGCAATAAGCTCATTCTCACTTGGTGGGGCTCAATGTTTCTGGCCAATGTTATCTTTTGAGTTAATTACTATTGGATCCTATTTTTTGCACTTGTTTGGGGACAAGTTCTATGTAGTTGTTGACTATCCCATGAAGTTCTTTTTTAAAGAATATCACTGGTATGGACACTTTTACCCATATATGTGTCGCTGTGAATCGTTTGCGGATTGGATTTCCATTTGCATAATATCCTACTGCAAAATTTCTCTCCAATTGGATACTAACGATTTCCATGATTCATTTTTTATGTTTTAGAAGATTTGTAATATTCTCAAAATGGAATTTTCACAATCCAGACATTGAGTGATTGCAGCTACAAAATGAGAAAATGTGAAGTTTTAAAGAGAAAATGAGAAAAAATGGTATGTGTGGTAGTCAATTCCAAACTTCAATAGCCGTTGACGGGACTTATTGCACGAACATATTAGTGTTGGGGGTTTGCTCCCCGCTAGTGGACAATAAGATTAATACCCTAAAAATTAGTCGAGGTGCACATATGCTGGCCCGAACACCCTGAGATTTAAAATTTTATATATATATATATATATATATATATATATTAGTGTCTTTATTAACGAACGCCCTAAGAGCATCAGTTAGAAAAACTTACAATGGTTATGCATTCGTTACAACCCTCACTTTTATAAAGAATAGACAACCATTTCAAGCTTGTTAACAAGTGACCCAAGTGAGCTCGTTAAGAAAGTCCTTTGACAACACAATGATGCAGTCATATAAACATATATACTAATGCCAGTTAGATGTGGTCCATATTTAGATCCTTGTAGGCCTTGGTCAGAAAATGAGAAAGTGTGCTCCAATGATATCTTGTTTAATATGCTCAAAATGGAATTTTCACATTCTAGACAATGATTGATTGCAACTACAAAATGAGAAAATCTGAAATTTTAAAATGAGGATTTGAAACTGAGAAAGGTGTGAAAGTGTAAACTTTTAAAATAAATCACTGATACTACACATGGAAGAAAGAAAAATCCTATATCCAATAAATATTTCAAATGAGAAAATACAGCACAATAGAAGGTTTGTATGCAATGACATTTTGTTTACCAATTTGACAAATGAGAAATTATAACGAAATTGCAGAGAAAGGGAATTTTGAGTAAATGAGATGAGAACTTAGTATTGGAAATGAGAAAATGGGAATTAGTGTTTAATTTTACAAGTTTTGCAGACCCTGTTGAGAATAAAATGGAATTTCAATCTTCATAAAATGAGGCATTTCATACAGGTATTATGAGTGTGCCAAATTAAATTGCAGAAAAATCCTATATACAAGTTACAAATGAGAAAATACAGCATAACGGAAGGTTTGTATGCAATGACATTTGGTTAACCAACTAGACAAATGAGGAATTATAACAACACAGAATGAGAGATTTTTGATTTTCTCCTTCTTAAAATGATTTAGTATTAGCAAAATTGGTGTTCTTTTTTTTGAGAATGTTAGTTAATGGGAAATTTCTAATTATGATTTATTTCAGAAAATGAAAACTTAAAATGAGAAATTTCAAAAAAGTGAGAACTTTCATCAACAACAAATCATCCATTTACTGAAACAGCACGAGGAACTTTCACCAACAAATTAATGCCCTAATCAACAAATGATGTTGACAATTCCATCATATTTTCTAAGATGTCATCAACAACAAATTAGATTTCTCATTTGTTGATACAGGGGGTGAGGAATAACTTCGAAATACGTGTAGATTAGTTCAAAAAATAAGAAAATCAATTTTGCCAAACCTAACCGTAATGAGAAATTTCAAACTAGGATTTACGGATGATAGATTACGAATTTGTTTTATGGTGTTCCAATGTTATGAACAATCCGTCTAAGTCGAGTTCCCAGGGATTGTTACCAAGATACTCTTTCGGATTCTTTCGTTTTGCGATTTTTCCGGCTGTGATGGGGGGTTTTGTCCACTTTGGAAGCCGGATTTATTGGAGATTGGAGATCCGTTGTGATTTCGTATCGCATTATTAGCGTGAATGCCTCACTTACATTGAGGGTAGTTCTGGTTCAATAAATTCACACGGGACTTATTGGATTACAAGTTTTTAGGTGGTTCTTATCCCTAAACTTGTAGCCGAATGACCCTTATTTTTTCCCCACATTAAACTAATAAAATTGCAGCAAATTATAATTTGGCAGTTGTTCTACTAAGCTGCACATCTTCAAGCTTAGGCCACTTTGGTCAAATGGTTTCCTATGAAGGATAAGGTGTTTAGTCAACTAAAAGGTTAGAGCTAGAGGACTAAGTAGAAGCGCAACACATAAGCACATATTCATTCTCGGTTCCTCCCGTTCAATTATCTCTCTCGTAACAAACAGAGGAGCTGGTTTTCAAACAAGTCATTCGAGATTCCCCGATTTTTTAATCAAGCTAAGCTTACCAAGGAAGACGAAGTTGATCAAGAATGTATCAAAGTCAACAACCATTGTATTCTATTGCGTACTCTCACTTGAAAGAAAACCTTTTCCAACTTCTGATCTCTCTCGAGAAAGTTGGTTACATCTCATTGGAAGATTGTTGAGCCGCCAATGGATCTACGAGTTGATAAATGGGGTGCATTTCACTTGACTCTTGCCCTGCCTTCTTAACTCCATGGAGCCACATGGAGTTAGAGTGGTAGGGAGGAGAAATAGAGTATGTGACAATTGATTCTTGATTCAGTTGATTTTCTTCGAGAACAACCATCATGGGGTGATTTGGGCAAAATTGCAATTTTTAGAAACTAGGATGCTGACATGGCCTTGGGATGATGATATATACATTTTATACATACGTATTACAACGTTATCAACTTATGCTACAGAATTATATTCTATTATATCAAACTAAAATAAATGATTTATTTTTCACATTTTATACACTAGAGAAGAAGTGAAGACACAATCCTAATATCATTCTTTAGAAGCCCTACTCCCCACAAATAGGCAGTATTAGGTTTTTGGGTTTCTAAAACTAAAATGCTTGAGGAGTGATTAATAGCTGTAAGTCTGTATTGTTTTAAGCTTTAGTTGCTGGCCTCTAGTTTGTTTTCTTGAAACTCGTGACAAGACCCATTAAGTGTGTCATGTGTCCAGGTAAAAAATACACATGTTTGAAGCATATCTGAATCCAGAAACATTTTAAAAAAATTAATGTGAAATGGTTAGAAGTGTGTCGAATATGTGTCAATGTTAGTCCGACGAGTGGTATTCGAGACACCTTAGGAGTTTTTTTTTTCGGCGGGGGTGTTGGGAGAATGTAGCTGATGATTCAGTGAAAATTTTTGGAGATTATTTGGCTATTAGTTTTAAAGTCAAATACATGCCCAAACTTTTACCTTTGTCCTCAGGACGGGTGACCACGAGGTAAATTAATTTCCTAATAAGCCGTCGATAACAACCAACGTCCAACAATGGTTTGCTATGTTCAGCGTCAAGCTTAATAGTAGAATCCATAGGAGTACTAATGAGACAAGCACTAAAAGTAACCAGTCTAAGAGAAAAGATTAAGAGTATACTTCCGTTGGGATAAAGAGATCTCTCGAGAGGAGCGAGCAACTTCAATTCCAAGAAAGTAATGAAGAACGCCGAAATCTTTGGTGTGAAAATGATTAGCCAAATGACGTTTTAAAGCAGCAATACCAGTAAGATCATCACTAGAAACAATGATATCATCAAAAAGATGATTACCAGACATGTGAGAACTAGCGCCGGAATCAATGATCCAAGATGAAGAAGGATGAGCCGCACATGCAACATTATCCGAATTAGCTATAAGGTAGTAGTAGAAGAGGGTGGCAGAATTTGACACAAGGTTTGAACAAGCTGGCGAAGTTGAAGATGGAGAGCATCAGAAGAAGATTGTACTATAGCAAACGAAGTACAGAAGAGGATGCCAAATCCAAAGAAGAGCAAACCAATAGTCACGTCACAAAGGAATCTAACTAGAAGCCAAATGAGCCAAATCTTAAACATATCACAAGCTAAGATAATGTCAAAAAAGTCCAAATGAAGCCAATAGCTTGTCGAGGTCGATAGCAAAAAACAAAGGCACTGAAAATTTGAACTGCAATGCCCAAATCGAACTGTAATTGAACCAAAGATTGAACAAAAGAATCCCCAAATCAGACTCAGAGCCCCACATCCAGCATCAAATCCAAAATTGCACAGAATTCTAGGTCCAAATCAACCAGCAAATCCCCAAATCGAGCAGCAAAGCCAAAAAACAGACTAAGATTCACACCAAATTGAGCAGCAAAACCCCCAAATTAGACCAAAATCCCCAAATCGAGCAGCAAAGCCAAAAATCAGACTGAAAGGCATGCCAAATCGAGCAGCAAAATTCCCAAATTAGACTGACAACCCCAAAGTGAGCATCAAATTCACAAATCAAGCATCAAATCGCCAAATCGAGCATGAAAGTGAACCAATATCGAATTGAAAATTGTAAGCATCCATCGAAATCCCAAAAAACGACTAAAAAACAAGTTGAATTGAGCAAATTTGAAGCAGAGACAGTCGGCGACCATAAAACCCCAGGCGCCGAAATGGTTCGAATGCGAATCCTCTCCAATATTGTTCAAATCAACCAATCGATACTCTAGAGGGCCAATAGAGATGTGTGCGGCACCCGTGGAAGAGATCGGAACAAGAAAAACAAGGATCGGAAGCTCCAAAAATGTGAGTTGCGAAAAACACTCCAAGGCGCCGAAAACAGAAAAAATGCAAAAAAAATATCAAACGATCATTTGGGATTTTTTTTGGGGGGGTTTTTTGTTTTTTGTTTTGGTTTAAACACGAATTCAGAGAAGAAAAGAAAGGCGAAAAATAGAGAAAAGAAATGAGGAGATTGGATCGGAACGGTCTGATACCAAGTTGAAGAATAAAGCAGTGATTTAGGGTTAAATGAGGAGAGAAAGAGAGAATTTTATTAGAAGAAACCTGAGACTTGGCATAACCTCTACATCACACCAGTATTTATATAAGAGTCACCAAGTTAATTACAAAGAAGACTCTGTATTAGTAATTATCTAACAATATAAAATGTGTAACTTGTTTGAAAGTTTGTTTAGTCACCACTTGTGACATATAAAAACTTGTGGGTTAATAAAATAATAAGTTTGTCTATTAAATTAGCTTAATTAAACATGATTAAGTCTTGAGAGAGTGATTAAGTTAATTAGTACACCTCAAGGTTAATAAGGATTTTTAGTTAAATTTAATTCGCTCTCGTCATGCTTAACACTGCTTGAGCTTTAAGTGTAGAGACAAGCTTGTCTCTACAATATCTTGCTAGCTTAACTATCTAAAGAAGAGAGAAGAAAAAGAAAAAGAGATAAGGAACTTGATTTCCTTACCTAAAGAAAGAAAAATTCAAGAATGATAAAAATAAAATTGGAAAATGACTTGTTTGAGGTAAGGAGCTTGATTTCCTTTTGAAATTCATATTTCTTTCATATTTCATGTTATGATTTCCATATTTTGAATTGAGTTTTGAATGAGAGATTGGATATGGAGTTGTTATGCATGTCTAACACGTATAAATGGTGAAGAGTTGATAAAAATGGTAGAACATGTATTAGAGTTTTGAGTTTACTTTTTCAGGTCTGGGGATAGTGCTGAGTCCTAGAATGTCTTGATTGAATTGACATGTAAAAAATTTGTATTTGATTTTATTATATTATTAGAAAGATTTTTACTTGTATATAGTGTGTGGTACAGATTGGTGATTGATTAGTTGTGTTTGAATCACACTTAACCTCCGGATTGGGGTGTGACACATGGTATCTGTGGGTCTGAAATATTAAGTTCCGAATCAAAATGGGAATCTAACAAACTGGTTATTGGTAGCTGCTACTGCTGTCTTGAGGAAGATTGAAACAACTTGATCCATCTTCCTTTGAGCAATAGAGGATTTGTTATTGCTTAATATATAAATATGCACATTCATATACATGGTTTCGTATCCGTATATACGCAATGGATGTGCTGTGCTTACCCATATACATTTTTTCTAGTTTACCCCAACGTTCACCACTAGTCTTTTTTGTTCGTTTTGTTATTCTTGGAATGGGGATGGTATGGTTTTGGTGAGGGAGCTAGTTGAGGTACAATTTACAATAGTTTATTTTATTTAGTTTCACTTTCTAGAAGATAGCTGTAATTATATCGTGGTGTCATCAATTTTTTCCTTTAACCCTCAGTTTTTTTTCCCCTTTCGAAACAGGTGGTTGTTCCGCAACAATTGTGGGCAGAAAAGTATCCACATTATATGGAAAGGCAAAATGAGTATTACTCTACTTCTGTTTTAGGACTTATTTATGAGAAGGTTAAGTCGTTTCAATCTAACGATCTCTCTATAGAAGGTGAGAATTCCATTAATCATCTTTGTTGTTATTCTCACACTCTACTTAGGGTTATGACTTATCATGAACCATGAGAAGTTACTCGCAGTGGGTCCCTAGGCACAATAGTCCTCCATTTGCACTTTGATTCCTCACCTGAAATTGTTAAAATATGATGTCAACTCATAGACAAGTGAATGTGAAAGCATGAATAGAAAAATAAAAATTTGAAAGTGGGGATCAAGAATATCTAGTAATGAGAACATAATCATGTGCCATGTCATACAAGAAGCAATAGTAAAAACATTAGTATCGCTTGAAATCATTATGCCAAAATCTATAGAAATTCTCCCCCCACTCTATAGAACTCAGTTATAAAAAATCTAATTTGAAAATTTTTATTTATTTATTTATTTATCAATCAATGCAACGCTACACACACATTGATGAGTGTATATACCATAGTAAACTCTCATCTTGTTTGAAATTACTAAGTTTCCCTCAAGATACCTAACTTGCAATAATACCCAAAATGGTTGTCATACAACATACATGCACTTCTATGAAATTGAAATTTACTGTCAAGAGTGAGATTTATTAATTGATTACTAAGCCAAACTGGTCAGGGTGTTACAGTTTCCATGTCTTGATAATGAGATTTTATTCCTAGACATGTAATAAATGGGATAATATGCAGAGAATAGCTTATGATTGTAGGATGCAAATATCACTGGCAAGTTGCTTTTAATAATTTTCTGACTTATCTTTCTTATCCCCATTAAAGCCGAAGAGGACTTTGAACTGTGTTGGAATATAGGTTCCATATAATGACACTTCTGTGTTCCTGTGCTCTCTAGATGTAGAAATCTCAAAATTACCATGTTTTGATGTTGAAATCCCAAGCCGCTGTCTCGATTTGTGGAGTGAGAGGTATGAAAAGTACAGACATGAGATGGCTGAGGCTTTGAAAGACCAAGAATCAAAGAATGATACTGCAGATTTAGTAATCAAGAGTTACAAACAGGTGATGAAAAATACATGTTCTTATATACTCATTTTCTTTCCAGCAGATTGTTGATTAGCATTTTTTTTGAAATTTTTAGTTGCTATACGATGCTGAAGAGTTTGAAGAAAGTGCAAGGAATATAGAAGATATATATAATGAGGCCCTCGCAATTTATCATTTGAGTTATGATTATGCACGGCGTCGCAAAAGTATCATGTATTGCAGATTTGCTTGGAGAGTCGCAGGTTCGGCCCTCTGTAAGTTTTATGCCATGAACCAGAGTGAAAAAACTGAAAAATTCATACTTTGTTCAAGATCTGTTCTGGGGGAAGTGTTGAATTGAAGAGATATTACTAGGGTTTTGTTTAAAGTTGCTTTGTATAGAAATGTATCTATAATGTAAGCTTGTTGTGTACAAATATGTAATGTGCTAATGTTCTTATTGCTTAGTAAGTTCAAATGTATTGACAGTTATTGTGGTGTGTTCATTTTATTATATTTTGTTGTATTTGCAATGGAGAATTCCTTAGGGGGCTGCACTGATGTTTGATTGATATGATGAATAATGAAATATATAATTTTACATGATAAGTAATTCTACGAGACTTGAGACTAGTAGCAAGAAGATTATTAATACTATGTTTTTTGAAGTATTATATATTATGCATTTTATAAGATTATTTATCTAATAAATATAAAATTCTTTTATTGCTTGTTCTACCCAAACAAGAGAAATATAAATTAATAGGGTATGCAAGTTTATTTTGCATGTAGTTCATTCAACCAAACATGGTCTTCTATTGAAGACTTAAATGAGTTTTAGAATGTACTAAGTTTAGCTTCCTCATCTGTCCGGTAAATGAGTTTTAGTTAAACTGATCACAGGTCGGTAGTTCGATTTTTTTACACAAGTCAAAAGGGGTTGATTGGCAAGACATGCATTTTAGTTATTTGGCTAAAAATACAAAAAGCCAACATATCTATTTGAAAAAAAAAACTTAAAAAATTAAAAAGTTGTGTAAAAAAATGTTATCTTTTTGAATATTATATTCAAGTTATCACTCCATCATGGAAAACAATAGTGTTCTGGCAAAGATGTGTTTTGTATTTTATAGAACCCATATAATTATGTTTATATATATGTATATATCTGCGTGTGTGTGCACGTGTATATATATTTGGGTTTGGGTAGAAGGAATATAACATTTTGTAGGCTTTTACAATTATACGGGGAGAACTAGAGATTTTTGGAATTGTTTATAAATACAAATTTTATAATTTTAGTAGTTTTATGTGGAGAGGGAATTAAAAGGGTAAAAATATAAAAAGAAGTGTAAAAACATCAGGAGGACTAAGGTGATTTTTGAGTGAGAAAATCAGATTTTAGGGTTTAGGTTTTAATTGTCGAGTTTTAGGATAATTTGTTTTATTTTGTTATATTTTGCGATTATAGTAAATAATCTCTTGTATCTGCGGACGTAAGTAGATTATGTCGAGTTATATAAATTTTTGTATAAATGTTTTTTTTGTGTGCATAGTTGTATTTTTGTTTGCTTTTGAAAATTGGTAATTAAATTTTAATAAATACTCCTACAAACTTATTTGATACAATGCTAGTTGTATATAATTGTTATAATCAGGAATATAAAATGACAATAATATTCAATTTAAATAAAGGCAAATGTTAACAGGTATTCATGGGGGCACAAGTTAAGGGCATAAGTTTACGGTATTTTAAATGATTTAATTATATTTTTTGTTTTTTATTTTAATATTTATTAATAATGATTTGTGAGTACCTATAAACATAATTAATGAATTTAGATATATTTATTGCATTTAATCTTGTCTTCCAGGGGCACCTGTTAGCATTTAAGGTAAAAAAAGTTAAACTTTTTACTCATGATTAATGATTTTTTTTTAAAAAAAAACTAATTTTAAAAGTAATCTGCCAAATAATCAATTTTAAATTGAATTTAATTTTTTAATTAAAAATATAAAATAAATAAATAAAATTAATTTTTAAGCTAGTTGACAACCAAACTTAAATCATGCGTGAACTTGTCAAATTGACATTTTGCATAAAACTGAAAATTAACTAGTTTCAAAACCATATTAAAGCTTTCAGCTTTTTTTATGCAACTAATTAATTTTTAAGGAGTTTTTGATGATCCGAATATAAACTAAACGAAAAAGAAATCGAGGTGTTGGCCTTGTGAGGAGATGTTTCTCTCCGTTGTTAATGACTTGTAGGCAGTGATCACAATTTTTCTCATTCCGTTCTTATATGTCATGGTTTCAAATTTTATAAATTTATTTGTACAGTTTTGTTCCGTTCTTATATGCTTTGGTTGTTCTTATATGCTTTGGTTTCAAATTTTATAAATTTATTTATTCAGTTTCGTTCCGTTCTTATATGCTTTGGTTTCGTTCTTATATGCTTTGGTTTCAAATTTTATATATTTATTTGTTCCGTCTCGTTCTGTTCTTGTATGCTTAATTTTCAAATTTTATAAATTTATTCCATCCTCAATAATAAGTGGTGTTAGGACGATATTTTTTTCTTTTGTCCTAAATTTTTTGTCCCATACTTGATTATATAAATTAAATATTTTTATATTTATAAATACATAAGTAAAATTTAGTGTTTTTAAAAATATAATAAGACTAAAATATAAAAATATTATATTTCTCTCAATTTATCATCAGTTATTATTTTTTATCATTTTAATTATTATTTTTTACTATATTATGTATAACACTAATTAATATTATTATTTTTATAATTTATAATTTATTTTTCATATATTTTTTCCATTCTTTTATGTCTTATCTCCTCGTATTAAAATAGAGTGGAAAGGAAAGAACGTGATAAGTGGGGTCCCGTTCTTCTGTTAACATATAGGCCTCGCTCCCAATTTCCACGAGGATAAGGAGGATTCTCTCCTGCCTATTTTGGACCATCAGGTCCATCACGAGTATTACTTGATAATTTAATTAGAAAAATTTAAAAATTAATCATTTTTTTAAACCTTATAAAATATTTAATTTTATAATTTTTATTTTAAAAAATTTAGTTCTATCAAATTTAAAATAATTATATTATGTCTAATTTATTTTAATTTAAGAGTTAATTTTTTTTATTTTGAACAAGCGAAAAAATTCAAGTGATGTATTTATCAAGTTATTATAACTATTGGGAATGAAAAGTGATACATTTTCATTTAAACTAATGTATCAGTTTTATGAATTAATAAATGTATCACTTATCGTATGGAACTAAAACTGTAAAAAAAATTATTACAGAACTAAAACTCTATTATCAATTGATAATAAGAATTATACTAAAATTATTTTTTAAATTATTTACTTTGTAATTTTTTGTGTACACATTATTAATAAAATGTAAATTAACTTGATATGTGTCATTAAAAATTAAATACCGGTGGTGGACACTATATTTTTTAAAAAAGATTTTTTTTATATTAAAAAAAGACCTAAATGCATTATAAGAGGAAAAAGCTTCGGCGCTTGAAAGATAAAATTTTCGCAAAAAAAAATCAAACCTCAACGCAGAGAGAACCAAAAATCTATACAGGGATCACAAACCTCTATATAGAAAGATATTATCAAAACATACTAAAAAAAATTAACAGTTAAATAATAAAAATTGATTACCATGAGTCATATTTCGTCACTTTTTTGTTAAACTCGTAGGTTTTTTGGTGGCCCGTTAGCCTCACGTTTTACATATTTTAATTACATTTGGATTTCACAAATTATTGATAAGTCAATCACGTATATAGTTTATCTATTAGTATTTAATTTGGAAAAGAACTCTTTTAAAATAAGAAAAAAATTATTGATGGATAGAAATCTTTTTAAAAATTATTTTATGAGCTCTCTTTTCTCATATATAAAAGATAGAATAATTATTTCTTACAATTATTAGTTTTTCATCAATCATAAAATACAATTATTTTGAAAAGTTGGAGACAAAGCGATAAAGGTGAGCTAAGAAATCAAGAATTCAAGTAAGGGCTTTATTTGTTCAGATAATTAAATATCAATGGTCGTCAAATGTACATTTTTAATATCAGTTTTATTCTTTAGATGCATTAGATTTTAAGATCCTGAATGATTAATATTTCGCATAATATCATATAAAAAAGTATAGATTTTTTTTCTTTAACATTTGGTATCAGAGTATAATTTTTTAAATCAATACATCTTAGAATAATATTGTGTTAAAACATTTTTCATACGCATTGCGGTTTTACAAAATTAAAGTACCAGTAATTTGTTTCTGGCCGAAAAGTGAAAAAAATCAAAATCAAGTTGATTGTTTGGATAATTTTCATACGGCGAAACCATGTTTAAAGGTGCAAAAGTTTTGTTTTGCTTAGAAGTCTTAACTTGCTGAAAGTTCAGTGGATGTGATGTTCTTAAAAGTTATCATTACTGTAACAATAAATGTAAATATTATTATTAATATTTTGTTTCCACAAATTTGAATGACACATTTTTTTGCTTGATAATGCTAATTAAATTACTTGCAGAGATTATATATATACACATATGTATATCTACATGTTGTTTTAATTTTGAATAAGAATTGGATTCTAGAGCGACTAATAAACATTTGTATGTTTATTTTGGATTTTGAAATAATTGTTAGTGTAAATAAAGTTTCCTTGCTAGCTGGATTCATGTATATATATATATATATATATATATATTGTTCATAGAATAATAAAGTTAATACAAAAAGTTTGTGCCAATTGAAAAGGTTAGTTTAATATTTCGAATATGTTTGAATCTTTATAGATATCAATCTATTAGTTTACAATTTCCGTAGCGGCTAATGTTTTAATTACAACTTATCACATGTCTCTCATTTATTTTTCTTTTCTTTTTCTTTTTTGCTTACCTTCTTTATTTGGCTCCTGGAATGACATCAATGTATATTCTTAATATTTTTATTTAGCTAATCAAATCATCTTTTATACGGTGGAATGTTGTATTATTGTTATTGTTGTGGTTATTGAATGATTTTAATTACATAAAAAAATATTAAAAATTATGTATATTTATTTTTGGGTAAATTACAATAACTTTCACTGAGATTTATCAAAATATCAACCATCTCCCATGTGGTTTCTGAAATGTCACTAACCTCCCATCAAGTTTAGTTTTTACATCAAATTAGTCCAACTATTAAATTTTTATTAATTATTTAACGAAAACCACCCAACCACCCCAAAATTACTCCCAAAATCACCCCCTAAAATCCACCTCAAAACCAAAACCATCTCTTTA
>JAOTRH010096765.1:0-16172 GCA_034768845.1 Heliamphora exappendiculata
GAAATTTAAACAATCTACCGTAAGATAAAGTAGAGAAATTTTTAATATTACTAGAATTATACCAAAACATGTAAACTAAGTTTTGTGTACAAATTAATTGGGGTCAAATATTTAAATTTTTTAACCCAATTATATTGTGTTAAGAGTTATATGTTTGATTAGATTTAATAAGCACATATCTTTTTTTTTTTTTCTTTTTTTCAATTGTAACCCATATAGCATGTGTTCAAACTATTTTATTTTATTTTCTATCAACTTATCTTCTATTGTGTTACTTTTGACAATAATTTTTTTATATTATCAAAATAGTGTCATTTTAGTGTTAAAACTTGGTTATTATAAAAAATTGTCTTTGACAAATTTTCATTTTCTTATAGTGATGCCAAATGTTTTTTGCAAAGAATTTAAGGAAAAAAACTGACTACAAATGGATATGACCCTTGAGACTAGACCCTCAGATATTATTCTGGGATGACACTACATTAAAAGGGTTCTCAATTATTCGATATTTCTGAAACATCAATTAATATTGTCTATGCAGTGTTTTATCTAATAATATAGTAAAAAATATTCTAAATAAAATAATATTAGCCTACTTTTATTGGGTGAGTGAAAGACAAAAATATCTACTAAATATGTATTAAATATTTTTATTTATAAAAAACACTACAAAATAATGTTAGGAGTTACTTTAGGGTACTATGTAATCATTAGTGGTAAGTCATAGATTTGGTAAACAAAAAAATGAAGACAAATAAATTTTTTTCCTAAGCAGTGAAATTTTACTAAATAAATTTTTATTCAGTCTTTTATGTTTTAATTCTTGATTTAAATTATTTTAGACTTCAATTAAAAAGTAAAATTTTACTTTTGTAAGAACACAACAAAATTTTGTTAATTTATTTTTTAAAATTTTATATTCAACATGATTCGTATTTGATAACTATTCATGAGAGAATTTTATTTTTTCACAAATAAATATGTATATTAAAAATTATAATATTTTAAAGTTTATAAATTAAAATTTTAACAAAATAATGACCTTTTTTTTGTTAATAAGATCTCTTGTAATTTGAGAGCACTTCTTTAAGTGAGATGGTGAAACTAATTAAGAATGAGAGTGCTCCTATCACTTTTCAACCCTTTTAGTGAGAGAATTGGTTATTCTTTTTCAGGAATCATAGCAATTTTGTATAATTATCTTTTCTTTAAAAATTTATCTTACGTTCTTTTGTTATTTTTTTAAGTATAAGAATTATCTCATTGTGTTATAATATTTATAACACTAACAGTTTTTTTTTATTTATAAGTGGTTATTTTAAAATCTCATATTCAACATGGTTTTATTTGAAATATACCGACGAAAAATATAAAACTATTAATTTTTAAAAAAAAAAATTAAAAAGCATATAAAAAAATTATATTATTTTAAAGTACAACAATTTAAATTAGAAGATGATAACATTTTTATAAATAGGTTGTTAAATGATATAAGAGATGTGCTATTTTTAAATTAAATATTAATAGAACTTTTATCACTTTTTTTTCCCTTTGAATAGTGCACTTATCACCTTCTACATATTCCCTCATCATTTCCTCACAATTCGATAATTTAGTCGGTCGTCATTTATTTTGGGAATAGTAAACTTTCCGGTTAAAAAAATATACTTTGTAACAAATTTATTCTTTTTTATTTTTTCATTTTATTTATCCGTATAAATTGTAAGGGGTAAGAATTAATGTAAATTGATGAATTAAAACAAGTTGACAAATTATTTATGCATTCCAATAGTTGCCACCGAACCCATCTTTCCCATTGGCGGATGTAAAACTAATCCGTTCACCTTAACCCGAAAACATCATGTCACTATTTGCATTTTACCATTTAACCCATAGTTGTCGATATCATGTGATACCGATTGGTTGGCATCATTTTGAAATAAAATTAGTATCTTAATTATATAGTTTCATATCGATTAAAATATTAATTTGTACAAAATATATTGGACAATGTCGTATGTACTGGCTCATACTGAATAAGACTACATATCTACCTATCTATAACAATTTTTTTAGAAAAAATATTTTTTTACTTTTTTTTGCTTATGCATTTTTTAAATTTTTATACTATAATTCAAGTTTTAAATATAGCATAAAGAGAAAATTTTAGAATTAATCAATGTTAAATTATTATTAAAAAGTTATATGATTTTCAAGTTTGCTATTTTATTATAAATAACGGATTAAAAATTAAATTAAATTAATTGATTAATTAAAATATTATGTTAAATAATTATTTATGTTATACTTAAGTATTTATTAATTTAAAATATTTTTAAATATATATATAATATTTTATAACAATAAATTTAAAATAGTACCCTATATTTCACAAATACTAATGCATTTTATACCAATAAAAGTACTGATACACTATTCAGCATGGTATTTAGCCTATGTTGCCTTAGCTTTTTTTAAGGTTTTTTGTTTAAAATTTTTTTTAAAAATTTATTTATTTGGTCTTTTATTATAATTAATTAATTTTTTTATATCTTTTCATGTTTGTTTTTATAAAAAAATCAAGAAATTAAAAAAAAGGGGGTTTCAAACACACGGTTATAACTATAATAATTTAACCATAAGATCCGACATTTCCACGGTGGCACCGTGGACCACATATGCAGACATGCTCCCTCGTATAATCGGCGATTAACGTTGTGCTGCGATTTTTTAAGAAACTAACGGTCGTCGACGAAGACGGATCTACCAGTCCAAGGAATCTTGAAGAATCACGACAGAACCGCCACCCCCACCGGATGCTTTATCATTTTCCAAGTGTAAAGACCCATAAATTCGGCAAATTTTTAGGTAACTCGGTCAACTATAGTGATGTTGGGCAAAATTATAACTACTAGCTTATAAATTATAATTTATAATAAAAGTTATAAGTGTTTGATAAAATTATATTTTTTAGTTGAAATAGAATAAAAAGTAATTATAAATTATAATAAAAATTGTGACTGCTTGAAAAAATTTATAATTTAATTGTTACTAAAATTAATAACAGAAAATTAAAAATTATAAGCAATAACTTTGACAAACACCATCTATATAGGCGATATCACGTAATATTTTTTTAATAAATAAATAATCACAACTTATACAATATAAATTATTTTTTATTTTCTAATCACCTAACAAAGAATAAGTCATCATGTCTCTATCGTAAAATTTGTCATCACCATATTAGATAGAAGCACATTGGAGACTTGGCACGTTATACTTCGAGACTACCGAATAATAACTCAATAAATTCAGTCCCAAAAAGGCTTTGGTCTGAGCTGACTTTTTATTATAAAGTTTTAATGAAACTAGTTTAATCAATAATTTTATTTTTTCCTTGATAGGTTCCTACACATTTAAATGGATCACATTTTCTTCCTACTTAATTTATGATTACAAACTCCGAAATGCCATAATTTTTAAGCCATGTTTAATTGAAGCATTAGTTTCATGAATTAATAATATATTTGAATTATTAGTACATGAACGGTTATGAAAGAAGTTATTAATGTAATTAATTTTGTGTCAAACTGTAATTAATGAGAGAAAATATAAAAAGAGACAGGGAATAAACAAGTGTAAAACATTGTATTTCTATTATACCTAACCCCTTCATTGAATTATAGTTTCTCCAAACGGGGAATATAGGTGCACAAAGTTAGTTGGATGAGCTTTATTCCCTCTTACCAAAAGTTACAGAAAGAAGCACTTCAAAACCAAGCCAACTGAAAGGATAGAGACACATTTCAAGGATGTTTTGAAATGCTGTGTCCAAATTCTATCAAACTCAATTTATGAAAAATGATAATGAAAAATTGGCTGTGGTCAAGAAAAACACTTCAAAGACAGAGAACCGAGGCGACAATAACGAAGAATAATTCACGTAGTCAGCGACGATAAGAGCTGTGAGAGAAGCAAAAACAGCGAAGAGAGTTGTGACAGGCAATGGTCAAGAAAGAAACGAGATGAGATGAGACTCTGAGAGAGGCATACAATGCAAAAGCAAGATTGTGTGACAAAAATAAGAGATCTACGACTACTGCGAAAATTACAATTCGTGTCTTTAGTTTATATATGTGAAGTGAAATACGACTTAAGTCTCTATATATTCTTTATGAAGTCGGTTTGGTTTGGATCAAATCATTAATGCTATATGAAAAATCATGAGCCAAATGTGTGTAAAATGGGTATCAAATTATACTAATTGAACTAGAATCATTTTCAAATATAATAAGAGGTGACCAAACCTGAGGATCCAGTCCGATTTGGATCAATTTATCAATTTTCTCATTTTTTTTGAATAGTCATATTAATATCTTGTTGTAGCATATTTTATTTAGTACATAATATGGTATAATTATAATAATTGATGCAGTGAATCCTACTTGAACTTCACTAATATTTAATAGTTACTAGTAATGAATTCGTGTTATGCGGGGAATTAATACGCTATTACCTTTTTAATACTATTAGCTTTTTATTAAACATTTGCACAGAATAATACATTATTTTTTAATGTTATTAATTTTCATTAACTAGTATTTTCACAAATTATTTAAAATTTTAAATCATGATAATAAATTATGCTCAATTTTAAAATGATACGAATACTTTTGATTAGTACACTAAATTATACGTAAAAATACATAATAAATTTTATACAAATTTTAACTTATTGAGCATTATACAAATCCATTCTTGTAATATATAGTATGCCCATATAAAGTGTGTTAGATATTGTTATGGCTTTAACTAAAATTATTTTTTTTAAATATTCGAATGAACTAAATTGTTTTGGTAGCCGCTAGAATGAATATAAATAAATAAATTCAATAGTAATTTTAACTTAATTTATTTGGAAAACATATTTAGTAATTTTTTTAAAGAAATCTTCAATCAAATATTTGTTCTTATCTTAAAAAAAATGTATACGACCGAATAGGGCCGGCCACGAATATATTTTATAAATGTATATATGTATAATATATAATAGAAGCATTTTTTACCTATGCATCTTATTATTAATTTTTAAGGAATTTTTGGTGTAAGTTTTATAATAAATATTTCATATAACATTAGGTCCAAAAAAAAAAGGAAATTTAACTCTTAAAATACCCCATACTACAAATTTCCATCTCTCCACCTCTAACCTTATTCATCTGCCTCAATACTTTATCTCTCCATCTCAACACCTCATCCATTCACCTCTACCGTCTCTAACAACTAGCTCTAGTGATCAACGATAACAACTCTTTGGCGACCAACTCTGAAGACTTTTAGTGATTAATTTTAGCGACTTCTTACTACTAACTTCAGTGACTTTTCGGTCACCACAGTCGGCGACTATTAAATCCGAGATAATTTTGACTATTTGAATAGAGAAAAAAAAAATATTTACAGTTTGTGTGATCTTAGTGGTAAATGTGGTGATGACGGTAGATAACTATGATTTTATTGACAAAAATAAATTTTATTATTTAAATATAACGAATAGTAAAGTGTATATTTAGTGTGGCTAATGTCAAAGCGAACAAAGATAAATTTTATTGTTCAAATACAACGAAGAATAAAATTTTATCTTTTGTGTAAATAGTGTTGGAGCAAACACAAATAAATTTTAGTATTCAAATAAAACAAATAATGAAATTTATTTATTTTGCGGGTCATCAGAAAAGTTACAATTTATTGAAAAGTCACTCATAAACAACCACCAAAAAATTGGCAAAATATGTTTATCGAGATGTCGCTGAAAAATAGTAATCGGTGGTGGCTAGAAATAATAGTAATCGGTGGTGCCTAAAAAGTCAATAATTGCATTTAGAAATAAAGTAATTAATAATTGTTTGACACATGTATTTTTATATTTTATAAATTCAAAATTTTTTAAATAGATTAACACTTTTAAGCTCATAAAGCACTCCACGTTTTAACCGTAATGTAATATAATCTATCTATCTATCTAAATATATACTATTATAATTGAAAAACACTAGAGTTATGGAAAAAAGCTAGCAATGAACATATGCTATGTGGGGATCAATATATTATTTTTGAATACTTTTAATTTTTATTAAACAGTGTTTCACACATATTATTTAAATTCTTATATCTTAAGAATGAATTATGCTCACTTTTAAAATATTATAAATGTTTTAATAATTTAATTTTTCTAAATTATACATGATGTATAGAATTGGTTTTATGTGATTTTTTAATTTATTGAACATCACAAGGATTTATTTTTGTAACATCTACTTTGTAAATAAAAACATTGTTATTTCTTGTAATATCTTCTATGTTTATATATATATACTGTGTTACATATTGTTAAGTTTACAATAAAAATTTAGGTAATTTTGGATGCAATCCTAATTTTTATAGTTATAAGAAGATTAGTCCCATATAATAAATTTTAATAAATTTAGTCCTAATTTAGTATATTATTTTCAAAATATCCATAACATTGTCCAAACACTGTTTTTTTCCAACCATGCCATCACTGCTTCTTCCCTAGTGCCGGCCAGTGCTCCAGTGCCGAATTCGATAACTCTTCCTTTTTCTCTGTTGCCGCTCTCTTCCTTTTTCTCTGTTGCCGCTCTCTTCCTTTTTCTCCAACGAAATTTATCAGTTTAACATCGACGATCTTCCTTTTTCTCTGTTGTCGCTCTCCTCCTTTTTCTCTAAACGAAATTTATTAGTTTAACATTCTGAAAATTTATCAATTTCTTCACTGAAACTTATCAGTTTAACGAAAAAATTTATCACTTTAATAGAATTCCTTATAATATATTTCAATTTAAATGAAAAAATTATCACTTTAACTTCTGATAAATTTATCACTTTAACAGAATTTCTTATAGCATTATATTAGTTTAACTGAGAAATTTATCACTTTAACTTCTGATAAATTTATCACTTTAACAGAATATTTTATTGTATTTCTCAGTTTAATTGAGAAATTTATCACTTTAACAAAAATTTATCAATTTAGTTTCTGATAAATCTATCACTTTAACAGATCGTTGATTAATGCGACAAATCAGATCTGGTAGTCGGTAGTTGTAATGAGGAGGATGAGCGACGACGGAAGTGGCGAGGAGGAGAAAGATGAAGCGCGATAGTGATGCGGTGAGATCTGGAATAGATCTCATGGGGAGAGGAACGGCAGCGGTGGAGGATGAGGAGGAGCAGCGGCGGCATCCATTGAAACAGATCGAAGGAGCGCAAAGCCGACTGTGTCTGTGGTTCAAATTTGGATGGAAGAAAAGGCGGTGGTGGCGATTAAGAGGAGGAGGAGGATCGGCGGCAAAGGAGCAGCGGAGGAGGGGCGGCGAATAGGAGGACAAGATAAAGACGACGAAGAACGACGGTACCTTGTCTGTGTGCCAACATATCTGCCTATGGTGGTATCGACAGTGGTGGTCGGTCACGTCCACAGTGGTGGTTGGTAGCATCGACGGCAAGGAAGAGGAGGAGGAGGAACACCAAAAAACTTTTTTCCACTAAAACTGGTGTGAACATCCGTGAAGGTGAGAGCAGGCTTTTGAGTTTTTTTTTTTAAAGGAAAGAAAATACAAGAAGCCATTTACACTGTGCACATATTTACCAACAATTCTTTATTTTTTAGGGATAAAAGTGTCCATAAGTGGTTTAGATTTTGAAATGTGAGACTTATTCCACTAAAAAAAACTTTTAGTGGGATTTATTATTAAACAACTCTTAAAATTAGGACTTATCACTAATTTATTCTAAAAATTATTTTCTCTAAATATTCCTATCTATTAATTGTGTGGGTATCCTCTAAAATGAATAAAAATAAATAAGATCAGTTTAACTTAATTTATCTTTAAAAAAAGTAAATGCCTGGATGGAGTCACAAATGTGTATATATATATATATATATATATATATGTGCGCGAGCGTGCACATAAAAAAAAGTTTTATTTTTTAACCTACGTATTTATAGATTCTTTAAAACTAAAATTTAAAATTATATTTAAATTTATTTCCATATTGATTACAAAAATCAGTAAAAAATAATTATTATTTTAACTTTTAATTATTTAATATTTATTTCATTCCCTGATTAATGTCATAAAAATATCATAAACAATAGATTTGATGAATATTACCATATTAATTATGTCTATTAAGGAAATTTGTGGATATTATATATGGATTAAAGAGTTAATAAGTTAATGATTATATTTGAAACGAAGTAATTTATAATAAGGGATTGGCACACACATATGAGTGCAAGTGTATACCTAAAAATAAAATAATTAAAAAATTAAATAGTAAAATAATTTAATTTCTAAATTATGAGTAATTATAATTTTAGAATTAAGTAATAAAGAAAAAAGTTGATATATATTTTGGCAAAAATAAAAAGTGCACACTATATTAAATTTAAACTATTACTAAGCGAGGGTATTTTTAGTAACAAAAAATCTACGAACTTGAAGGAGAACACCAAATGATGTTCTCCTTTTATATATTAGTATAAATTATTTGACACGTGTAATATATATTTTATAAATTTAAACTTTAAAAAAAAAAAAAAGAATTAGCACATTCAAACTTGAAAGACTTACAATTGGCCTTGTTGGGATAATTGCTCATTCGTTTATTTTTGTCATTTGTGATTTTTTTTACATTATTTAGTTAAATTATAATATTTTTTGATTTTTTTTATCAAAGCGAGCTAAAAAAGTACAAATTTAATCAAAATATAAAAAAAGTTTAAAAAGACAAAATAACCCAAAATTTACGTTTATTATTTTCATATTTAGTGAATTTTTTTTATTTTTTGATCAAAATATTTTACTTTTTTTGTTCATCTGAGCAAGATGATTCAAGAAAATAAGAAACTTTAATCAAATGATAATTTGTTTTTAAAAAGACAAAATAAACAAAATTTACAAAATTTAGCCCAAACATAACTAATAATTTTCTATATAATTGTACGGGAGTTGAATCGTATACTGAATTTATTAATGGGTCGAATTTAGTTTAAACGAACTTGTCAGTGGACAGTGAGACCTACAAACGGTGGCAAACATAAATTGGTTGGTGGCGATTTGCCGAAAACCACTCTAATGATAAAATTAGAACTGTTTAAGTGAAGAAAATAAAGAGAAAATAATTTGACAGAATTTTGCTTCAAGATATCAAATTATGCATAATTTTGGCTTGGGTACACCACTCCTTTTATAGAGGGGAGGATTGTATCTTTTTCTTAAGTCTCGTAATGGGCTGATTTTCTCATAGACTGTTCCTGCAAAACAGTTGTGTCAGGTCTATCCTGAAAACGGCGATGTCAGACACAAACAGCATGGATTGGATCTGTACGAGTTCAGTCAAGTCTTAATAAATATTTCCTCATCAATCGAACTTTCATCAATAACCACAAGATCTTAGTTAAATTGCACTCGATGCTATGTACCTCTCAATTCACCTCTCAATTCAATCATATTAAGTGATGTATGAATTTGATCTAATCACATTTAATATTGTACCATTTAATCCCATCGCAATAAATGTAGCGAAACTTCCTTCACTTTCGCTCAAAGCTCGATCACCCTGCTCCTACTAAACACGTGATTCGAACGACGCCTTGTTGATCGACCCTATGGGTTGTTGCTCCTGTTTTGGCCATCAGGGGATGCATTTTTTGCCTTTAAGAATTCGTTTGGTAACTTGACTTTAAGTTGATTTTTTTATTTTAAGCTACTTTAAGCAAAAAATTCAAAAAATTTAATTAGTTAGGAAGATAATGACTTTTAAATTATCAAAAAAGTCAAATAACCTCATTGTGAAATTTTATGATTGTTCTTCAGCATAAATGAGCTGGGTATAATTATTTGGTTGAAATTTGTGTAATTTTATATATAGAATTGTAAAATTAAAAATTATTATAAAAAAGCTAAAAAATCAAAAACTAAATAAGTTAAAAACTGAAGATTAAAAAATAAAAAAAAATTTACTTTTTAAATTTTTAATAAAAAATTTTAAAAATAATTTTAAACTGACTTAAAATTAATAACCAAGCGAAGGCAATTCCTGAGCCTCGTTGGATCTTAGCGGCGGGCTCGCACCTTTCAATATAATATAATAAATGGTCGATAAATACAGTTAGTTTTTCCACTTAGATGCTAATCAAAATTCACAATCTGACACCACACCTTTCGCTTTCAAACCACAATTGACATTTTAACCTATTAATACGTTTCAATGCACGGTGTTTTAAATTTATTTGATGCTGCGGCTGTCTCCGCCAAAAAAAAAAAAACTGCTTAAGGTATTTGGGATAATTATTTATTTATTTATTTTTTATTTTTATTATTAATTTTATTTAGTTAAATTATTAAATTTTTTGGCTCCACTCATCGAGACGAGTCAAAAAAAAAATTTTGGATAAAAATATAAAAAAGAAATTCAAAAAAAATAAAAATAAATTAAATTTTATGTTATTTATTTTCGTGTTTAGTTTACTTTTTATACTTTTCGATTAAATATTTTTACTTTTCATATTCATTTCATTAAGGCGATTTGAAATGGTAAAAAATTTAATCAAAAAAATTCAAAAAGAATAAAAATAAGCAAAATATTAAGAAAATTAGTCTAGTTTACTCAATTTTAAATTTAAAATAAGTTTATTTTAATGATTCATATTATTTATTTTATTATTTTTATTGCAAAATTGTCTATAGTGGCCATTTTTTAAGCGAGAACTTACCTATTTATTACATTAATTATATTATGTTTTAATAAAAAATAAAATTGATTGAATATCGTTAAATGTTTTAACACAAAAAAAAATATAATAAATGGGCATTACCTTTTATTTTGTCAACACACATATTTATTTAAACAATTAATGATATTTGATTAATTTAATTTTTTATATTAATAATCTATACATTAAAAAGAATAAAATTAAGAAATAATGGAAGATAGCCAGATGGAACTAGTCCAATCTAATAATGAACCGGCTCCATATTTAAATTAGCATTTAGGTCCCAATTGGAATAATGGCTTTTTTATTTTATTTTATTTTATTATTTTATTTTTAATAAATTTTTATTAGTTGATTAAACTATTATATATTTTTAATTCATTTCATCAAAACATCTCGAATAAATAAATTTTGTTTTATCGATAAATGCAAAGTTCAAAAAAACTAAAATAAACTAAAATAAATCAATAAGTTAGTTTTTTTGTTATTTATTTTTATTTTTAATAAATATTTTATTTTAATCATCTAACTGAGGTGATCAAAAAAATAAAATATTTTAATAAAAAAAAAAAACAATAGAAAAATGCCAAAATTTATCCCAAACTCCCATCATTGCCTGAGTGGGCTCCTTCTAAAATTCCTGTTTTAGCCCTCTCTTTAGCATTGAATACACCAACTCTGCCCATCTAGGAGAAAATCCCCTTAAACATTGATTGGAACCAAATTCATGTGAAACCTGATTTGGGGGAAATGAAAGGAAAGGACTCAAAATAAATACTTCTGTTTGGCAGTGAAAGGAATTTAAAGAAATGATTTCTTTTTTTTCCTTTTTTTTTTTTTTTAATGAGGGTTTGATGAAGAATTTGGAAGAAGACAATTGTAGGGTCAAGATCTCTCTACTTTATTGATCGCAGCAAATGTTAGAGAATAAAAGCTTAAAAAATCCACTAGATTAGGTTTTATGTTATTTTCAATGCACTTGAATTTTGTGCCTTGGATCATTTAACTGAGATTTATTAATAGTTTGGCAAACCGGCTTAAACTCCGTCAAAAGGCTTCGTTTTTTAATTATCAGTTTTTATTTTATTGATTTTTAAATTTTTAAATTTTTTTTATAATAATTTTTAATTTACCTTTTAATTTTTTTGACCTTTTAACTTTTTAATTTTTTGACGTTTTTGTTTGACAAAATCTCATTTAAACTAGATGATAATTTTTAAATTTTACATCTGACTTATTTGATTTTTTAAAAAGTTATTAATTTTCTAACCAAACTAACTTTTACCTTTTTAGTTTAAAGTAATTTAAAGTCAAAAAATGTACTTAAAGTCAAATTGTCAATTGAACACCTAATTTTTTTTATATATAATTTTATTTTTATTTTTAATTAAAAATTAGAATCGGACTCTAAACATAGCCGAACAAGACAGCCGCCTACGACTCTCGAATTTGGTTCGAAATATGGGTACTACTCCTATGTACGGCCATTATATTAAATTTAAAAATATTTTTTATATTAAAACTCAATCAAATAAAGTGCCCCCCAATGATTTTAGTTTTGATTTTGTTAAAATCTATGTAGTTTCATCCGTCAATACTAAACTTAAAAATTGAAAATAAATTTATTTTTATTAAATGATAGTTCAAATTATGTCTAATTTGTCTTTAAAAATTCTTGGAAAAAATAAAAATTAAAGTTAGTTTAAAATATTGGATTTTGTTTTCTAAATTCAGAAATTTTTAGTAGAATACTGTTGGTTGAAATGTGAGAAGAATAATTTTTAAGTGATATTTAATAAAGTTATTTTGTTTTTTAGCATTAACTGTAGATTATTTAGGTGTTTTTGCTAACATTTTAACCCTTGCAATTCTTCTTTTTTATTTGTCAAGGTTAAAATGGTTTGTTTTGTATAAAAAAGTCAAAAAATCTATACAACAAGTTATAATGTTTGATGTGATATATATTTATTAATTTAAGAGTTTCTATTCTTTTTAAAAATTCAAAAGTGAAATGAAGTTCATTGGGATTTTTATTTTTTTAATCAATTTTTATTTAATTCAAAATATAACTACCAATTAAAATGTAATAATTGTATATATTTTAATTAATTTGTTATTATTTAATTTGAGTATTTAAACAATCTATTAATCTGTCATTACTATTATTTTTTTTATATTTTTTGTCTCTTATAACTTCAGTCATCATTACAAGCCATTGAATAATTTTAAAAAAATAATAATAATATCTTTAAGCACGGATTTTATCTAATAAAATAACAATTCTAAAAAGACTAGTTTAAACACTAATATTACCAAATACTTTCTTTTTTTTCTTTTGTGTTTTTCACTAAAAAGTCAAAAAGGTCAAAAAAAAAAAAACACAAAAAACATAAAAACCATCTTAGCAAACCAAAGCTTTATTGAATTCATGCTATAATTTCTTTTTGAAGTAGATTTTATTTTATTAATTTTTATCCATAAAAATTTATAAAAGTCATATATTAAAATTTTGCCTAGAATCCCTAAAAATTCAGGACAAATTTCACTATTTTTTAACACTAGTCCAAACAAGCATTGGAATTTTTATTTTTAAAACTGGTTTCATCATTTGAAATATTTCTTAATAATAAAAATCAACCAATGCTCCTAGGCCTCGCTTGTTTTTTTAAAAGGATTAGATATGGTCATATTATAAATAAGATTATAATTTATTAGTTATATATACGGTTAGATAAAATATAAAATAAATAATAAAATTATAGATGGAATTAAATGTATTAGTATAGAAAAATAGAATATATACTGCATATTATAAAATTATGTAATACAAAATTATTTATACTATTATTAGTTAGCATAAGATAAATAATTAAATAATAATATATCTTTATATTTAGATATTAAGTAAAAAGATAGTTTAAAATTTTAAATTCCACAATACTACGTTCTCTATGGTATATTTAAATATTTAATATTTTACATATAGTATAACTTGTCTAATGGGGATGTTTGAAAATGCTACAGCTAATAACTTTTAACTTTTTTTATTAATTTTAATTAAAAGGTATAATTTTTTTTTAAGTACTTACAACTTTTATTATAATTTATAAATATTTTTTTTAGCTTTAAATTATAGTTTTTATCACACGCTTATAATTTATACTATAAACTATAATCTATAAGCTAATTGTAACTTTTGCAAAACTCCACCAATGATCTAATATGAGAAATTTAATAGATTAAACAAACAATGTACAAAAAAAATATTTGAAACCCTGGTGTTCTCTGTTCTAATTCTTCTTTTAGTCTATTAAACAAACTTAATACACTAAAACATTTATTAATGTAATTATACAATCCTATCTTGTCCAAACATCAAACAACACCTTTTCGCATTGTTTGTTGCTATTTATTTAAGGGTGCTGCTAAAGAAAGCTAATAGGCCTGGGATAATAATCTAATAGAGACAAAAAAATTTAATATCAATACATTTTTTGGTATGGGACTTACCACTTTCACAGATATTAATACATTTTGCACAGATATCTATATATTATATACCTCTTAATCACAGTCCAATGGGCTTTGGTTAGTATTTTTTTTATTTAATATCACTTGAGTTTAAGGACCCATTTGGCTATCTTAAGTTTTTGATTTTTTAGCTAAAAATGTAAAAAAATCAGCCTAGTTCGTTTGACAAAAAGGTTAAAAAGCTAAAAATCTAAAAAATTCAAATTAAAACACTAACTCTTAGAATATTCTATTCAAATTTCAACTACTTTTAAAATACAATAATACTCCATATTTATAATTTATTTACTACCACTATTAAGTACTAACTATATATAATTATTAATATCAAATATATAGAATGACAAAAAATTATAATTTGAACAAAAAGCAAAAATAATAATTTTATACCCAAACAACTAACTTCAAATAAATTAGCTTAAATTCTAAGTTATCAAATAACTTATTTGAAGTCAAATTTAACTTTTTAACTAAAAATACAAAAAAAATTAACTTTTAAATTAATTATCAATCAAGCCTAAATACTACATGCACCAACTATTTGGGTGCATACTAGCAATTTACACCTTGTAATTAAGCCTAAAATTTGTATAATTAAAAATTAAATTAAATTAATAATAAAATAAAAGTAAAATTAAAAGATAGCTATAAAATTAACCTTAAATTTTGTATAATTAAAATAATTAAAAATTAAAATAGCTATATAATTAGCCTAAATTTATAGTGACTAATACCAAAATTAAAACAATTAAAATTAAAATAAAACTAATTGAATGTCACTATGCATGTATGCATTTTAGGTCCAAACAATGATCCTAAAATAATTATAATCGAAGTTAAAATCAAAATAATAAAAAATGTCCAATTTTTCTTTCTGGCTACAAATTCGTACAACTAACAGTACTACTGATACCTCGTATTATTATCATATCTCATGTTTTATAACTATAAATTGGCAACTTGAATTTTTTAGTTTTTTAGTTAAAAATGTAAAAAATTAACTTTGCTTATTTGGTAAAAAAGTAAAAAAAAATAAAAAAATAAAAAATCAAATCAAAACATAAAATTTCAAAATATTTAAATTAAACTGTCATTATTTTTAAAATACAATAATATCTTTTATTCATAAGTTATTTACTATCACTATCAACTACATATAATTATTAATAATAAATATATAAAAAGGTAAAGTTGTCAACTTTAAATAAAAAGCAAAAAAATTAACTTTTTACTCAAACAGTCAACTTCAAAAAATATAACTTAAAAATTAAATTACTAAACAATTTATTTTAAATTTAATTTAACTTTTTAACTAAAAATACAAAAAATACAAAAAAATAAAAAAATTAACTTTTAAGTTAATTACCAATATACCCTAAATTTTGTGATCCCAGCCCCACCATATTTGTGGCCATAGATTAAAAAGTTTCTGTTTTGACATTTTTTAAAAATTTCTCTATTTATATATATATATATATATATGTGCGCACACTTTTTAAAAAGGTTTATAAACATTCTAAAGACACTATTTTTAAAAAAGAATAAAACAATCATAATAAATTAAATTAAAAAAGCAACTCTACTATATAAAAAAAAATATGGTATAATATTCTTAAAGAAAATGGTCATAAAGAATCCCCTGCTAGAAATTTCTTTTACATCTTTGTGATTAATGCGATTATGAAAGTTTTTACCTAGTAGAGTCTGTATTAAGTATTATTCACCGTTTAATGAACGGCTGTGTCATGTCTCAAATATTATAATTTAAAAATAAAAAATAAAATTATATTAAATATTTTAAAACAAAATAAAAAATTGTTTTAAGTAAATTATCTCAAAT
>JAOTRH010096786.1:5571-16171 GCA_034768845.1 Heliamphora exappendiculata
GAATGGTCCCTCTAGTAAGACACGAGTTCAGAAAACCTCTCGGCTCTACATCAAATTGGCCTTGGCTTGCTCCTCCATGCCGACCTAGATATCAACGGACCTGAAAAGTGAGGAAACATGTCAACAAGCAATATATAAAGGAAATGAGAATGTGGGAATAAACATGACCATAAAGGATGTACCCAGTTAGGAGTGAGGCTGTCCAAAAATAGGCGATCATCGTCTAGGTCCTTCTTGCCAGGCTTTGTACCCCGTTACCGTCTGGCCCATCGGAGTGCCCGAGAGATCACAAGGGGATCATCGTAGGAGTTCACCGGCTTGCGCATACTTAGGACCTCATAAGCCTAGACCTGTAGAAGATCAAGAAAAGCATTTGTACAGTTGAAACAGATATGCCAATATAGAAATGAGAAAGGAAAGCAGGAGAAGAGAGTAGAGATGTACCTCCTAGATGCGCCAATACCCGCTAGTGCTCCTGTCAGAAGTCTGGGTGGCAGCGCTCATATATTTATAGAGGGTAGTCAAGGCAGCTCCCCGAAATTGTACGTGCTAATGTTGTCCATCGTCGTCGTAGCAGCGAGGTAGTGTAAGTGCATCCTATTCTCTAAGTTGGGGAATAAGGCTATCCTAAACATGTAGAGCAGGAATGCATGCGCCACCCACTAAAAATAGAGGACCTCGGAGCAGATGAAGTGGCGAAAAGTCTTCTTCAGCTAGGTATATCAGATGCTCCCCTTTTTGATGGACGGGGGCACTTGATCGAGGAAGTGGGTGAGAGCCATAGGGCTCCGACTGATATCAGGATCAAATGGGGTCGGGTTGCCGCCCACTTGAATCCCAATAATAAGAGAAAAGTCAAGAGGAGTAAGGGTAACCTCAAAGTTCAGAAGGTGGAAAGCATTGTTGCTGTCCCACCTTCTCTCGATCAAGGCAGTAAGAGTGACTCGATCATTGCTGGTCTCCTCCAGCGTAGTGATGAAGCTGTCGAAGCCAGCCTGATCGACAATCTCCTGGTTGCAAAAAGGGAGTACCATGTACCACTCCAAAACATTCGAGGACCCGCCGAAACCTCAAATATGAAGTCTCCATTGAAATGAAAAAAAACAAAGGGCCATCATTTATTTTATCCTGGCCGCATCTTTTTCTCTTTGCTTTGTCACGACCGCAGCATTCCATTGCTACGGCCGTGAGCTTTTTGTAGAAATAGTAATAATGTTGTTCCCTTTCTTTTTGTAATAACGCTACCGTAAGGGATGAGGGATAGTTGATATAGCCTTGACAATGTGGGCTATGGTCTCTGCCTTGGATATCTCATTCACTTGGGTTTATTTTGGACTTTGCATGTTGAACAACCCCACTTTAGACCTCAAAATACCTTGGCCACAACCTTTTGGTTGTCACGGCGGTAACATCTTGTATCTTGGTTTCTCGCGGTAACCCTATGTTTGTCACTGTCGTTGGTTTTGTGACTTATTTTGTCACGGCCGCAATATTGGTTGCCACGGCTGTGAGTTTTCTGCATGTCTAGTAACTTAAAACAATGTCTAAATCTTTTCTGTTTATTCAGTATAGCCTGTATATAGCATGATTAGAGACAGAAACATCGTTGCATGTCCCTTTAGCCTTTCTTTTTCGTTTAGCTTTTCACCGCATGTTTTTTGCTTTGCTTTGCTCAAATTACATGTGTGGTATATCTAGAAATAATAGTCAAGTTACATATCCCTTAAGATTATAGTTAAGGTTTTTGTTTTCTTATTTGCTTTTGTTTGACCTCTCTTTAACCTTCCATTTTGTACTTATTACCTTTAAAAAGTTTACAATAAGAATCAATATTGACAAAGTAGAGGCCAACTTCACGGTTGGGCGAAAATGGTAATTAACACCTTCTCTTTTCATACCTTAGTCCCTAAATTCTCTTTTTCTCTAGTTATGGTTTCAGAAGACTCGCATCCTTTATTTTATTTTTCTTAATTTTTTTCAAAGACCAAGTAGCGACTCAATTTTTCTTAAAAAAATGTGGTCAGATATCTTAGATTCTCTGGTTTTAAAAGGAAAAGAGCATCTTTTTAAAAATAATAGATATTTGGTGCACCGTTCCTCCCACAAAGCATGCCCGTAGTTGTCACATGGCAAATGATGAAGAGTTGGGAAGATTTTAGCTTATTAAAACTCTTTCATTTAAAAAAAAGTAGAAAAGTATCCAAAATGTCCTGAAAGATAATTTGACACAAAAAAGTCATCAATGTATGTGACTTACTTAATTCTCTAGAATTAAGATTTTATTTTATAATTAATTTTGTAGAATGTAAAAATATTAAAACTATCCAAAATTGCTAAATTTATATAGAAAAGTCCCAATGCAGTGTAAAAATACATATTCCCAAGATAAATCTTCAAGATATAACAAAAGTACAAAAGTACTTTTGGGCACAACTCCCTAAGGAGGCAGGCCACTAGGAAGCTTCTTTTTTTATTATTAAATTTTGTATTTAATAATTCTTGGATTATATTTTGGGCCAAAAAAATTAAATTTAGACCTTTCTTTGATTTTTAAGGTCTTAATCCAATGACATTTCTATTAATTTTTGTGGGCCCAAAATAAATAATTTGAGCCTTACTTGAGTTGGATCATTCTTCCTACTTGGGTCTCATTCTTAGTCTTGGGCCTTGTGTGTGTTTAGACTTTAGTAAATAAATGGGTCTTGTTTATCATTGGGCCAAACTTTTTATTTTTTTCTTTATTAGGCTTAAGGACTTAGGCTCTCAACTTTGTGACTTTAAACTAATACTAGACTTATCCTATCCTCATTCTCAAGTTTAAGAAGATTCTAAGTTTAGTTTGGCTCTTCTCTCGGGAGTTTAGTTAAGAAATTCCCTTCCATACCCAACGTAGTAATTAAACCCGATTCAAATTTTCTTTCATATTAGTTTCGAAAGTACAGGTTATTATAATCTACTTCCCTTAAACAAATTTCGTCCTCAAAATTTACATATCTTATTCAAAAAATAAGATGTGGATTCCTCTATCTTCTTGGAATACAAATTTCATCTCTTCGGATATTTTAAGATTACTTCCTTCTAACAATGCATGGTATGACGACCACTAAAGCCACCCCACATGTTAGGTTGAAACCTTTCATTTTTCAAGGCATCAAATCAAATAGCATATCTCTACGTCCTTTTCTCAACGAACATATTCTAAACACACTTCTCTCTAAGACTTTCTTTATTATCAGTGTGATGATTGATATCACACAATCAAGAGGTTCTATTGTTATAGCATTTACTTGTATTGTATAAAGGTGGATAATATGTATGAACGCGTGGTACCTAGTTCTAGCCGAATATAAGCATTTTATAAGAGTACCCATCATCTTGTCAAGCGTAGCTTACGTTTCTTGCCTTGTGATGGCAAGTACTCGTCTCAAAATCCTTGATTGTTCCATCAGTCCCTTCTCATTGTCCTGCATGTTCCCAATTGGTCCACCTTCCTCCATTCTTCTGCTTCTAATGAACGATTGTGCTGGCCTTTTTGAATGCACGCATTTTGAGACTGTGTCTTGGTTCACCACAATGATAACACACGATTCCCTCTTTGGCTCTTAGGTAATCCCTAATAAAATGGTCAGTGGCTCCACACTCATTGCAAGTATACATTTTTGCCCCATCCGTATGACCGGATGTTCCTTTATTCGATTGATTTCCCTTGAATTTAGAATTAGCTACCGACTAGTAGTTTTAGTTTTGGGATGTTGGTGGCTTCGGGATATTACTTTTAGAACCATAGCTTTCTGGCTTTTCTATTAAGGCACCTCCAAACTTACGCCTTTTGAATTCTTCTCGCCTTCCCTCAATCATCCTTGTCTTGTTAACTAGGTTTGTATAGTTGTCCATTTCAAGGACCGTAAGTCTAGTTCTGATCAAGAAATCTTATCCCCTTTGAAACCTTCTGCACCTTGACTCTTTATCGGGTACAAATCGAGATACATATCGTGATAACTCCATAAATTTCATCTCATATTTCGCTACAGTCATCCTCCCTTGTACTAATTCAATAAACTCGTACTCCTTCTTGTACTTACAAGACATGTGCTTGTACTGTTCATCAAAAGCCTTCATAAAGTGAATCCAAGAAATCCTTTGTGGTACGTGAGGGTCAGCACTTGGCCCCAACATCCTTAACAGTCTCTTAGTGGCTTTCCACCAGTTGTACACCTCGCCTTAAACATGAAAGTCAAAAGATCGATCATATTGTCCTCTGCCACTCCTAGTCTATCTAAGATACACACACCGTCTCTTAGCCAATTTTCGGCCTCGGTGGGACTAATAGTTCCCACGAACTCCTTAGCCTCTAAGTCTTTGAACTGCTTAGCCAAGGAATTCCCATTCCTCCTAGCCTGCATTGAAATCCAACTCGCATTTTGTTCGGTTAGTCTTCGAATTGCTTCCAACATTCTAGCGACTAGGTTAGGTTGGTTTTCCAATTTCGATTGTACTGGCCCTACAGGTGGGGACACTTCTTATTGTCCCTCGCTCGATAGGTCAGGAACAAACAATACTCTGTTAGAATTCTCCATACTTTACCCTATCAAATAAAATAAAGTAGGGGTTAGGATTTGATACTACAACTCAACTAAGAGTTATAAAGAAAGGAATAGGCAACTGAACAAGAAAATTCAACACAAAAAAGGTTACCTCCCCAATTTGATGTCATACTTAGACTTCCAATTAGGAACTTACGCTTATAGAATGCGTTTCCCAATGGACTTTAAAGCTAGTTAAATCAAACATCCGTAGACAATGGTATGACATCCTAAGATTTATACCATACTATACAACATTTAGTGAGCAAACGCACTAGACCTACGTCCACCACAGACCACACTCAAACTAGTTTACAGAATCTATGAGCTAAAGCTCTAATACCAAGTTGTCACACCCCTCTCTCGCAAGGTACTCAACCTCTGTGGTGGGGTATGAATCTTACAACATCTTTCTGAACTAAAAGAAATCTAAATAAGACTTAGAGCAGTCATGAATAAAAACATTCAAGCAAATATCGATTTCCAAAAGAATCTTCCATCCATAGATGCTTAAAACATAAGTTTATGGGATACTCCATCATGTACATCAAAAACTACTAAAACTTCACTTCATTACATCATGTCTTACAATACATATTATAAAAATATCAAAAGATATCATCTAGCTTCGAACTCAAGCCTAATAGACATTCGACAGTGGTGGACCAACCTTCTAGCATAACCTGCGATCTACAACCACAAGAGTTGCAGGAGAGCACATTTAGTATTATAATGAATAAATTAAAACAACCACACAGTTTAAGTAGGCTATCAACTTCAACATAGTTTATATATTTTTAATAAAAGATGTGAAAGTATCACATCTAGCTCAACGCATTTATCTCATAGGATATATCTAACTTTCTCACAATAAAATTTAACAGTCACTATATAACTTTTCATAATAAGACTTTATAGTCACAGTTCAATCTAATAGTTTCTAATGCACAAACTTACTCAACAACTCAAGATGCAATTATAGGCTAACACTCACCCTTAAAGGGAACACAACTCAAAATGCCATTATAAGCTAGCACTCACCCTTAAAGGGCATACAACTCAAGATACTATTATAAGTTAACGCTCACCCTTAAAGGGCACCGCACAATGCTTTTGTAAGACTTACACAGACACCCTTACCGGGCTCTGCACAATGCTTTTGTATGACTTACACACACCCTTACCGAGCTCTATACAATGCCTTTATAGGCTTAAGACACACCCATAGAGGGCACTGCACAAAGATTTAAAGATTGAAAGATATATCATTAACATCATTCATCTACCACGCACATCTTCTTTTTTACGATATAACTAGTACTCTAAAATTCATCAATACACATAACATGTAAAAAGTCACACCCTATTATTCATTAGCATCTCATAACTCAAAACATGAATATATAACATTTAGAAAATAGTTCACACACATTAATTTGTTCAAGAATAATATCTAAGCACCTTCACCTTGTTGAATGGTACGTAAACACCTCCTCTAAAAGGTTTAATATTCAAATATTCGATGATAAAACCCCGGTGCCTAATAAGTAATCAAAACATTACGTAAATGTTGAACACTATCTCCTATTATCAAGCATTAAAGGAATTATTCGAGTTTTTGGGTCGATTCTATGGTTGATATCTTAGACCTTATTCTTTTCAGTCTTTAAACAAAAACTCATTATTTATGATATTTTATTAGCCCTTGGAGTCAAACAAACACTTTCCGAGACTTGGACTCACTCATGGAAATCAAAATATTTTCTAAGCATTGGTCATCTTTATTAACCAAAAATTCAAAATCTGTTGGTTTCACCGTAGAATACTTTTAAAATACTAAAAGCCATTTGTTTCCTACAAAACATTATAGGGTGATAGATATACATATTAGGAATATTGTTCATGAAGAAAGAGCTAAACTCATAGATGTTTCTAAACATGGACAAAAAATTCGTTGAACAGAAAAGGTCCAAAAACGACGTTGTTTCTTAAAAACGAGGTTTAGGAAAAATCGTCTAGTAAAATCACTCTAAATAATTTTTAAATGAAAGATAACTCAAAAATCCAACTCTAGACATAAACGTTGACATGAGGAAATGTTTCTGAAAGTTTTTAAAATCGGAAAATGGACTGTTTTTCTGCTCATTTAGCATCTAAGCGTAAAAATTATGTTTCAGGTACTTAGACTTCAATTTGGGCTCTACTAAAAATCGCACATGCTAATAATAGTCTCATGAAGCTTTAGTGAAAAAAAGGTTTTGAAAAAGATACTTTTTGGTGCCACAAAAATTTCGGATAAGTTGGAGATGGTGCCTTTTTCTTGATTTTTCTTTGGTAGACTTATTCTTATCCTTATTTAACTTGTATTTCGGGTCCATATATGATATTTAACATAAAAAATCAGTATATTCCAGGTGTCTAAACATCCTCATAACATACTTGTTTAACTCATAGAAATAAAAACAAAACGCAAGGTGTTATTCCAACTACATCCACTAGGCTATCTTTTATTCAAATCTTTTTAAACTTTCTTGTTTCTAATCTTGTTCTTAAGTCTTTAAATCTTATTAAATGTTGTAAATAGGGGTAGAAGAGAAGATTAAAGATAGTTCTTAGAGTGCCTACCTCAAATGTCTTGATCAAAGAACGTTAGGACTTAAGCTTTAGTCCATCCGGGATCATCCTTCTTTCTTTCCTTCCTTCCTTCTTTTTTTTCTCTTCTAATTCTTCTTCTTCTTCTTCAAGACTCACTCTCTCTCTAGGAGCCCTCACCTTGACCGTATTCTAACCAGGGAAAGTGGCAGAATTGGCTTTTTATTTATAGGTTTGAGGAATGACTTATTGTGTAATTTTTAAGGACTTGAGTAATTAATTAGAATAGGTTATGGACCAAATTCATGATTATAGGCTAGTAGACCTATGTGTTGTCACATGGCAAATGATGAAAATTTTGAAAGATTTTAGCTGATTAAAACTCTTTCGATCAAAAAGAAGCAAAAAGTGTCCAAAATATCCGAAAAGATAATTTAACACAAAAAAGTTATCAATATATGTGACTTACTTAATTCTCTAGAATTAAGATTCTATTTTAGAATTAATTTCTTAGAATGTAAAAATATTCAAAGTATCGAAAACTGCTAAATTTATATAGAAAAAGTCCCAATGCAGTATAAAAATGCATGTTCTCAAGACAAATATTCAAGATATAACAAAAGTACAGAAGTTGTACTTTTTGGCACAACTTCCTAGGGAGGTCGGCCACTAGGAAGCTTCCTTTTTTATTTTTTTATTATTAAATTTTGTATTTAATAATTCTTGGATTAAATTTTGGACTAAAAGAATTAAATTTGAGTCTTTTTTTGATTTTCAAGTTAGGCTTGATCAATAGACTTTTCTTTTAATTTTTGTGGGCTTAAAATAAATAATTTAGGCCTTACTTGAATTAGGTCATTCTTCTTATTTAGACTTCATTCTTAGTCTTGGACCTTGTGTGTGTTTAAATGGACCTTGTTTATCTTTGGGCTAAATTTTTTATTTCTTTTTTTATTAGACTTAAGGGCTTGGGCTCCCAACTTTGTGACTTTAAACTAGTACTAGACTTATCTCATCCTCATTCTCGGGTTCAAAAAGACTCTAAACTTAGTTTGGCTCTTCTCATTCTCGGGTTCAAAAAGACTCTAAACTTAGTTTGGCTCTTCTCCCAAAAGTTTGGTTTAAAAATTCTCTTCCATAGCGAACGTATTGATTAAATTTGACTCAAATTTTCTTTTATATTAGTTTCGAGAACACGGGTTGTTACAACACTTAGTGTAATTTGATTGATAAGTTAGCAACTAACAAATCCATCCAGAGGAAGCGTGCTTATTGCCACAGGAAGGTATATTTGGTTTCTTTTTCTAAGTTTTTATATTAATTTGGAGAAATAGAATGTACATATCCCCTAGTATTGATCTATGTGACACTATTATGTCTTTGTTTTTGATTTTTTGGTGTTTTTGTATTCTGCTATTTGTATGAATTATCTTATACCCTGCTATTTGTATGAATTATCTTCTACTCTTGTCTTTAATCAAATATTCATTAAAAAGTTGTCATTGTATACATGGATCTCACAATAAGCATAGGAATATGGGTTTAAAAAGTTGTTCAAATCATTGGTTCAATGCCCCCGAATATTCAATGATACTGAATAGTGTATAGAGAATACAAGTTTGAACCTTTGGATTGAGAGAGTTGGAAAATGAATACTTTCAACTATTAGAACACAAGTTTGAACCATCGTTACTTATCTAGCCTTACCTCCATTGGTTAGTTTTTGTTTTTCCCATCTAATCTGATTACTTCTACTTTGGTTATTAGTTTTGTTTCAATTTTTGTTTTTAGTTTAAAGTTGAAACCCATCTAATTTGATCTGATTACTTACAACCCCAAGTTTTTTTTTTCCACCGTAAAGGGATAAACAAAATCAGGGAATAGTGGTGTAGGTTCTGGTGGGTGGAATAGAATGGAAAAATAGGGAGACATATAGAAAAGAGAGAGGGAGGCAGTGACAACGGTAATTCTAAATGCTCACACTTTTTAAATTTGCTTTGGATACCCACATGTACAAATCTATATAGTAAGTTACAATGGTTGATGTGATATTTATTTTTTTTAACCAACGGCTACTTTTCATTCCAAGCAATCCAATGATGGAGACTATCTTCAATTCGCCTCTTCTCTCTCTCTCTCAACCTGCATCTCTCTCTCTCTCTCTCTCTCTCACCATGCATCATCACCACCGATCTCATGTGCTCGCTCTTGCTCTCATCTCCAAATCTGTCAACCACTCAACGCTACTAGCTATGACCACCGATCTACATCACAACCAACTCCAACCAGATTCACGTAGACTAGATCTATCGACCACCCTCGGCATGACTAGATCCGACCAAATCTGTCGACCAAAACTAGTTTTGTGATATGTCTCTTGCCCTTGCTATCTCTCACCCATGCTCCCCCTCTAGTATTTTGATTTCTCCATGAAGATCCTTCATTTTCTTCCTCCGGAACGATCATATACTCTCATTTTGTTAAACTTTTATGATTTCCTTTTTTTCAGTCGTTGATTTTTTTTAGAGATTAGGGTTTCATTTTCTCTTAGTCTGATTTTACGTTCAGTTCGATCTGTTATTTTTTTTTCAGATTTACAATTTATTATTCCTTCACTCTACCTTGATAGTCTAAATGACTTATACTCTATTTCAAACAAATAATAATTTCATCTTTTATTACTTTTCAAATCTATTTTTCTTTTTCCCTCAAGTGTGGAAGGCTTTTTCTCTTGGGTATCTCAATTCAAATGCGAACGGTTGGGATCTCTTGGTTAGCGTTTGAATCTAGAGTTTCTATGGGTTTAATCTTCAAATTAATCCATTTTCGTATATCTAATCTATTGGCTAGTGCACATGATGGAATGTAAAAAAATTTAACTTTTTTAGTCTATAAAAATAATAGAAAAGATGACTAGGTTCATACTCTACATACACTAAACATTGTTTATGCATTTCTCTTTATATTTGGCTATCTCTGTTTGTGAACATTATTTGGGTATACCTATTTGTCAACATTGTTGAGTTATTTATGTGTTAATTTTATGGATCAGAGTTAAAAAATAAATAAATAAATTGGTTAAGAAACCACTAAAAGGGCATACTGTGTTTTTTAAAATGCTCTTTTCTTCTTCCGAGTTGGTTGTGTAGTAAGGTAATTGATTGGGTTGAATTATCCTTTTTGTTTTCTAAAATTGATATGGGAGATTGTGTACCCTCAATACCTCGAAGTATTAATATAAAAAACTTAAATGTCAAAAAAATTTAGAAAGAAATTTGTGAAAAAATATTTATTAGACGTTGGAACACCTTGGCAGGGTAAATGCCATTAATTTGATCCAAGGATTACTCTTGCTACTTTACACTACTATACTTTTATTAAAATATAAATCACAATGACTAGCATGTTGTTCAAATTTGTGCTAT